>JBBPDB010000036.1:15063440-15079737 GCA_037974465.1 Brachypetersius altus | reverse complement strand
CGTAGTGTGAGCGCTAACTGTGCTGGAGCACGGATCAGGGCGCGTGACGTCACGTGTTTGCGACGCTCCAAGACCATTTTTCGTGCCACAAAAGCGACAGACCTGTTTAGCAACAGGCTGTGAGGGGGCTGTGGATCACCGTGGACCAAACGACTCAAAATTACTATGAAAAAAGGAAAGCAATGGACTCCACTGCGTTCAGCGAGAGAGCGCAGCTCTTCCTGTTTATTCTGAAACCGCCGCACCATAATGACGTAAGCGTGCTCCGGCACGAACGCTGAAATCCAATGTGAGTGCGGGCCTGAGGGGGAGCGGGGAGGGGGGACAATCGTACTCGGGGCCGGTTCATGGCAACCATGCCTAGTGCGAGTACACCCTAACCTGCATCATTTGACTTTCATCACTCATGCCTGCACGTGGCTGTTACACTTTTACAAGGCAAGTGGTGCAACAACAGGAAACTAGTGCTGGGCGGTATTCATACAGAAAAACTTTTTTTAATCTTATGATATAAATTTTTTTATATCACTGTACCAGTTTAAATAGCCTAAAGAATGATCGGAAAGTGGACCAGCTGAAACCTGTCTGAGGGGGGACCTTTTTCACTGCTGCTGGAACAGAACTTTATTTGAACGAGTGGTAAAGCTCCATGTGAAAGTCACAACATGTCAGATAAAAAGCTTGTGGATTATAGCATAAAATCTTTTTCTTATTTTTAGCATTTTTGTGCATGTAATTTCTCAAAAATACTTTCATATACAGTAATATACCTGCCGTTAGTTTGAGGCCGTTTGATTCTGATGATTCTATACATCATTGGGCTCAAACAGGACAAAGATAGTTCTGAGGGCTAAATAATTAAAATATCAAATATAGGTTTTTCTCAGCATTATGAAGAAACATGCATGTGTTTAGCCTTTAGCGGTTAGCTCTTCATGTCATAGCACAGACATAGCATTTAGTCCAATGTAGTAGATACATTAGCAAAAAATTTTTGCCAAGTAATAATAATAACTTTTATACAGCAGATACCATGGATCAGTGTGCAGCTCAGAATGGACCCCATTGCACGTGTGCTATGCTATCTTTAAGTCATCACTAGAGTGTTTTTTTTTATTTTACATGTTAAATGTATATAACTTATCTTCTACGGGACACAGGAACTCCAGACAAGGTTTGAGATTATGGTTGAAGTCCATGAAAGGAGTTGTTTTGCTGTGCGACGACCAAATATGAAAGATCCATGCCACTGGAGTTCTAACACATATACCATGAAACGGGTATCATTTTGAAAAACACAGTGATACAATTCTTTGGTCATACCGCCCAGCTCTACGGGAAACACACATGCAACAAAGCCAATGTGCAACGAAGTGTAGCCATCACAACTTAACCCTCATCATACCACTTTTCCACTGCATTTCCAGAGAACCAGCCAACATCTCCACCCACAGGAAGCCAGGTGACCATTTTCACCTGCCATTCTAAATTACTCCACCCACTTCTCATGGTATCACAGCGTCATGATTACAGAGCGGCAAAGTTTTGGTGCTGATGCTGCACAACTGGTGCCGAACCAGTTTATTTCCAGTGTTCAAACATGGCACCAGTGCCAAAAATGGGTTAAAGGGTACAGGAGACAGCACTGGCACCAGGGCCGTCCAAAATGGGCATTAGATACGTATGCCTGCCCATTTTTCCAGCTTCTAACAAATCAATAACTGATTGTTTAGTCACTGCCTAAAATATCAGTTCCTTGACAAAGTGCCATTGTACAAGACTGTCAGTGTTATTCCATCACCGATCAGTGGTTTTGATTTTTTTTTTGTTTGTGGCTCATCAGTCTAGCTTTTCTAACAAACAACTTTGAAAAATTTACTAGCAAAACTGCACTAACTATTTAACTGTTTTCATTATTATGGAGTGGTTGTTTACAGTCTGTACTATAGTTTCAAGAATGTCCTCATAAGCATAATTATCCATGTATTAGTCACGCATGCAAAGGTACATACCGGGTCAAACATGTCCGACTGGCTCAGCTCAGTCTTGAAGTCCGCTGATCCAGCAAGAACCATTCCAGCCACATTGACCTTGTCATTGGATACAAACAGTTGCACGGCAGTCTCCGCCACCTTTCTGACATAGTTGTGCCTCTTCTCCATCCTCAAACGGGCAAAACGCAGGGCAGACTGACCTCCTCTGCCTGAGAGAAGCGCAGAAAGCAGAAGAGTGAGCCAACACCCCAAACAGATACAGATGTAAAGTAGACCACATATTGTAAAGTACAGCGATACAGGTTCACAGTGAACAGGTAAACACTTCGGCCCGAATTCTGCCTTTTTTCACATCACGAAGAGCAGGATCTGTGATGAAGGTTCGTTCTGTTAGTTTGTTCATTAATTGCCATCATGATTTACACCAGGGGTGTCAAGCTCCGGTCCTGGAGGGCCGGAATCCAGCACAGTATGATGGGTCTCCTCCTCAAACGCATTCACTAAACCTGACAATTAACTGACGATGTGAACCAGGTGTTTCTGAAAAGGGAAATCGGCAAAACGTGCTGGACCATGGCCCTCCAGGAATGGAGTTCGATGCCCCTGATGTACACAAATAATTTACTACTCGGCATGTGTGTACGGTCCATTCACACTCAAATAAGGCAGAAAGATCAGATTACAGCAAACCCCCAGTTTTACACCGATCATGAGTCACAGATTCAGTCACACACTGATTATTTTTGAGAACCGAACTCGGTTTTACCCAAAAATCCCCACAATAACACATACCTGCAAATATCCTCTGCCTTTTTTGCAGCAATATATATATTTTTTCTGGATGTTTTCACACAAGGAGACCCATTCACCTCGCCGCATTTGTCCTGCAAGCTTCAGAGTTGCAGGACAAATTTAAAGAGGCACATACGAGTTCACTTTTACATTTTCTTTAAGGGTAATGCATTACACGGAGTTTAAAATTTAAAAAAAAAGTGTTCTGGGAGCATATTTGGGGGCATTTTTACTGTTTACACTACAAAATAGGCATTTTTAAAAAACAAAACGTGGTTTTTCACTAAACGCGGGTGTTCTTGGAACGTAAACCCTGTGAAAAGTGGGGGATTACTGTACACCAAAAAATTACATACATCAGAGGCTTGAAAAGTGAACATAGCCTTTATAGCTTTATCACAAACATGGTTTGGTATCAGTTTGATGAGCGTAAATAACATTTTACCGTGTTTTTTGGGTAGGTCCACTGTGAACTTGTGCAACACCTCTCTTGTGTTTCCTTGCAGAGTTCCAAAAAGAGCACCACTGCCATCAATCACAATGAACCCAAACTTGCTGTCATCTGAGAGCAACGCAGTGAGCGCCTGATGGGGTACAAGAGAGTTTAGCCTTATAAGACAATCATGCCTCAAGGAAACTAAACTCATGCCCAAAACTTTTATCAGCGACTAAAAAGCCACTTGTAATGTGGTGCAATATTTCAATGCCTGAGAGATGGTACAGGAAAGTCAAATATAGGCTAAAATTCAAAATGTACAATATTTCAAATAATATTTGTCAAATAGAGGTGCACAGTTGTAACTGGCAAATAATCGATCCAAACAATCTTCAGAACTAATTTAGAAAAAGCTTTGACATCAGTGAACCCCTGAACGATCATTAACCCTAGTCATCCACACACTTTAAATGTAAACAAACATCCCATCATCCGACTGCATAAAAAATTTACATTAGTCTCACCTCAGTGTGGAACTTGTTGTCACATAAATAAAGGGATGTGTTGATTGGCTTAAATGGTTCAAAGTCGATGTTTACTTTCTTCTCTTTGCCCTCTTCCGTCACTATGGTCCCGCAATACACCACCAGACCATTAGGAGGCACTGCAAAATAAAAAGCAAATAAGAAAGGACACTACAACTAGACGTTACTTTTAAATGCAGTGTCTAAAAACATCTGAGACCACTAGTGTCATATTTCCATTACCCACAGTTTATTCATTCAGTATGAATCATTTACATTTATGAAATCAGATTTTCTTCTGTGTACCCCTTCTGTTTTAATGACGATGCACTTAGAGCTGGAACCGGCTCCACAAGTTTGTTTAAAAGCCTTTGTTAAGCAGATTAGGTACAAGTTCTGAACTTCAATGGAAGGGACAGGACTAAAAAAAAAAAACCTATTAATATAAAAGCCTTAACATGGCCATAAATGTCCTTAAAGTTGAATAGCAATCATCATATAGTACAGTATACTGAGAATCTATTCTTCATATTTCATAACTTTGCTTTAAACTGCTCAAAATTCAGGAAAGAAAAATCCTAGTACTCGCATCATTAACAATATAACACCTAGAAACTGTACAGAAATGCAATATACAGGTCTGAATCTGCATCTACACTCTAAGAATGTTCTACACTCTAAGAACGGCTGTGAAATTAGCTTCACCAATCTTATTTGGGCATTCAGCGCGCATGAAGCTTGACAGGTAGTGATGCACTGAGTAGTTCCCTATATAATCATTAAACTGATTCATTGTGAGGTCAGAGTCCCCAACCCCACCCCTTACCTACCCTTGTTGTAGAGTTTAAGTCGCTGCTGTACTGAGGTGATTGCACCCAGCACTGAAAGTCTGTTCACTCTGCTCTTGATATTAGAGGCTGTACCAAATTCATCAGCCAGCATCTTAGCCACACGGGATATCTGGTCCTTAGGTGGAATGATGAGGGATATCATACTGGTGCCATTCCTGCAAGTTACAAAAGAATAAAAAGAGGTTAGCGAATCAGACAGACTATGCTTGAGTCCTTCATGATATGAGGGCAGGTTAGCAATTGTATTTTTACCCCCAGAGAAGCCCAAAGCACATGGCAATCAAGCCCTCCAGCACCAAAAGCCAATTCTAAATAATGTAACATTTACACAACAGACCTGGCTCACCAAGCCAGGGGCCACATTTCCATAGACGACATTCACAGATGACCTCTAAACAGCCTTAAAGTGTAGAGATATTAATTTTACCAGACCATATCAGCCTGGTATCTGGTAAAAAGTTCACATGCACATCAATGGTCTTAATAGGTTACAAGCATGTAAACAGGACAAATTGTCAGAGCCTTCTACTGTTGGATTATTTGAGATAAATGTACATCAGGCCCACGGTTTAAACATTCTGCTCATCTTCTGTACAGTAAAGTTGTGATCAACTTTTAAATATACACTGTTTTAAATATACACTGTCCAAACATACTGATTAATACATTTGCTAAATTATCTGCCAATATCAATGTGAAATCACAGCTAATACTCAATAAATGGATATATCTTTTATATAACCAATTTATAGGGTATTTTCAAAAGTAACCTGTTTGGTCCAGATCCCTCAAACCTTTTCTCTAGTTCTTTTTTTAACAGGTGTGAACACTAGACTCCATTCTCACTCAGGTGGTCAGTAAACAAATATAGCACAGTCTGCCCAAAAAAAGGCGCGTCCCGGACTGCTTTCAGCAAAACTCTGGTTCAATTTATGACAGGTGGAAGCATTAGCGACCTTGAAATCAATCCACTCGATTATAAAGAAATAGCGATCAGTCATGATTTATTTTTACTGCAATCTATAGCAAGCGTCTGTTATGAGAAAAAGCAGAGGTAGTACAACAGCCTACATGTTACCCAGTGACAAATCAAAAAATGGATTTTTGATCTACTGTGAAAGGACCAACACTGACCCCTCCACTCTAACAAGTCCTAAACAATGGAATGGCACTTAGGGAACACCCAGCTGAGCAACAGCTGATCTTCCTAAGTGGGTTAAGGGGCAGTAGATTATTAGGCTGCAGTTCTGCCAGCTCGAATTTCAGCTGTTATTTGACAAACCTTTAACGTTTGAAGTCATTAAGCATAGAGGTTAAAACCATAGTCTGCTGCCAAGAACTAAACTGAGAGTGGGGCCTTTGCCATATTCCTCACACTACGTTCAACAGCTGTCAGCAAACCGGGCTGTCAGCATGTGGCTGTGGTGTAGCAAGCAAAAAGCAGGACGAGTTTGGCTGGAGACACCCCTCCTAAAAAATATTGGACGGTTCTCTCACCCTCTGGCTGCTTCAAGGCTTTTGATGAGCTTCTTGATCTTCCAGATCTCCACGTTTCTGTCGGCTGCACTCGGGTCGTCCGCCATCTTTCAGCGTGTCGTTATCAGGGACCTGCCAGAGAGAGGCAGCTGAAGTTAACGCTACAGCAGTTCAGGCTAACCGTACAATACAAGCCACGCGTAGCTAGGCTATGCTAAGCTACATGAGCAAGATATCTGGTTCAGGAGGAGAACTGAACATGAAGCTAAAGTTTAAATTCCCCGTTCCACCTTAAATAGTGCAGCAGTCATTCAGGCTCTTGATCCGGAGCCAGCTTGCAACTCATGTCCCATTTAAGGTGGACCACACAATTCGGAAAAGAAGCTAACTTAAGAAGTCAACTTCAGTGCTTAAAACAGATACATTAAAGTTAACCTAAGACAAGTGGAGGATAGTTTACCCTGTGGTCAGCAAAAAAGGATGGAGCTAGGCAAAAAGGATGGAGCACACCTCAGTATTAAAGAAAGTAGCCCTATCTGCTAAGTTAACGTGCTAGGCTAAGCTACGCCAATCGACGAGATATGCTACGAATGAAGGGGCAAACTAGATAACGTTTTAATGTTTAGAGAACATTACTGTGCTGTGTGTTATTACTGTCATTTAGGACATGTTCTAACAACTGGTTCTAAAGTTCTAGAGGGTGGGAGGGCTCTTAGGGAGTTTTCCTGCCACTCTCACCCTCAGATTTCTTAATAGAGGTCTTTAACTGTTTCTGTCAAGCCTACTGAGAGAGTATCTACTCTAACACAGCTTACAAAGCACGTTAAATCTGAACTGAAAGTTTCATGGACAACTTAAAAGAGCTACATGCTACAGCCTAAAATCTCACTATGCTAAGCTAACCGGGTGAAAAAGACGAATGGCTAATCAACAGAGTTGAAATAGTGACAAAATCTTAATAGATTAGGAAAAGCAGTAAACAAGTCAATGAAAACTATTAAAAGGTGGTTGTCGTTAAACATAGTAAATGCACTTTAAACTTTAGCCAGCAAGCGTCACAACTCAACGTTGCGTACTAAGCTAAGCTAGGCTAAGCTAAGCTAATCAGAGGTAAACCAGCCAGCTGGTTGGAAAGATACCGTTTTATGACAGCGATTATTTTGTCAGTCTGTCCTGTCCACAAAACAACAATGGAGTTAAGACGTCGCGAAAATGTAAGATCTTAAAACCGGGACTGGACCTGGCTAAGCTAGCCGGCTGGGCTGGCAGGGCTCCGGGGCCTCTCCTCTTCCAGCAGCTGGGAAGAGGGCAGGTCTCTGGCAGTTTTTTTGACTATAACCCCTTTACTGCATATTCTCGGTACACTATGAACGAGGCGTTTATGAGGTTAATGCGAGAGAAGGGGCTCACAGGCCGCTCGCAGGTCGCTGTCTCGCCGGGTCGGAGCCGGTTCTCTCTCGCTGTGCGCGGCGTGGTCCGGCGGAGGGGCGGGGCTTTCCATTTTTTCACTGCCATGGAGACGGCAGGGATTCGCGTCTCCGATTGGTGAGCCGCTCTGTCAATCATCCTAAGGTTGCCGAAGCCTCGCCCCTTTGAACGTTTCATAGCTTTGACGTTGGCTTGGCGTTTCAGCCCTGCACAGACTGGCAGACTTGTACAACCGAGCATGGGAGAGAGCCTCGCGTGATTTCACACTGAAATCTCTTTTCTTTCTACTTAGACACATGGACAAAAGTATTGGGACGCACCCATTTTTTAGGGTTTGTGAACTAGGCCTCTCACTTCCTTCACAGTCTAGAGGTAAGCCTCAACTTGGTGACGAACTTTTGCATTAGGTCAATAAACAGTTTAGTCTGAAATGCTGTTTGCATGAAATGTAATACAGCCAGCTAAGCAGTATGCATTGTTATTTATGTATATTGGCATTTAAGGCTCAGTACAAAACCAGTGTAAATAAAAATAATGAGAGTGGAAAATGGGAAATAATGTAAAACTAATTATTCACTAAACACACGTAGTTGTTTATTTATATAGCAAATTATCATACATAGATGGCCATTCAATGTGCTTTACAGAATGGAAAATATAAATATAATGAAGGTAAATAAAAGAAGGTAAAGGAATACATAAAAGAGCATTCAAGTGCAGTAAAAGTGCAAATATTAAAGAGAAGGCAGAGGAAAATCAAGCTGTTTTTAGCAACTTTTTAAAGGTGGCTACAGTCGGTGCAGATCTGATAGTAATGGCCAGCTTGTTCCAGTAGCGCGCTGCATAGTGACTAAATGCCATTTCACCAGGTCTAGTTTCAGATTTTCTCACCACTACCTACCAGGAATATATACTTCAAGCATATCAGAGATGTACGTAGGACCCAAACCATTGAGGGACTTGTACACAAGTAATGTTTTGAAGTCAATTCTGCACCGAACTGGGAGCCAGTGCAAGGACCTGAGGATAGGAGTGCTCTCTTTTCTTGGTTTTGGTTAGAACTCTGGCAGCAGCATTTTGAATGAGCTGGAGCTGTCTAATGGAGAAAGACAAATCGGGTAGACTGTTGGGACAGGGGTGTGTGTGTGTGTGTGTGCATGTGAGAGAGAGAGAGAAATGTTATATTTGTGCTTTAAAATCATATTGGTGGTTCATGAATCAGTGAAATAATGGCCACCAGACCACATTAATTCAAGATCGCAATGACTGACAAAAGAGATTTCATCAGAGAAGTCAGCGAAGTAGCTCAAATTTAAATGCACATTTCCCCTTTTCACCATTTTAGCTCATTTATGGATATTTGTCCAGATGCTTTGAGTGCGATAAGTTTTAGCTGACTAAATTAAAAGGCTCTGAAGACATTTCCTTGTAGATACATCACTGTGCCAGGAGATGGCACACTAAGCACGTTTGAAGGCGTATGCCCAGCCAGGCCTTCAGTGTTCAATTAAAGGCAAACATTTGATCCAGTTTCACCAAATGCATTGTTCAGTCATTAAGAAGGACACAAAGTATCTCAGAGTGCTTTGATGTGTTACTACTGAGATGGGTTCCTTGCAGTGGTGGTGAATGGAACCAGGAGTTATAATTATCCTTTCTTTGCAGAGGATTTCACCTCACAGTGCCCTATATGTAGCCCTCTACCATTCATGTTTGAGTGCCAAACCTTCCCAAAACAATGGTGAACCAGTTCCTCAGGCATCAGACAGCATCTTCACAACCATTTCATGTATTAACTTTCTGTGAGAAAGCTTTTAGAGGCAGATATATGGTTCTACTCACCACATCTGTGGAACAGAGCATTCACACCAAACCCATTATGAGTGATTTTGTTTACATCATGATCTTTTAATTAAGCAGACATTTTGAAGAAACTGGTAGTAATGTCTTTCCAGTTTTCGACGCGTTTATGATACAAAAATACATATAAGGGTACATGACATCATATACAACTAATGTGTGCATGTCAAGAAGAGTGAAAATGATAGTTTTCATATGAATTTTATTTTCTATAGAAAACACAGTGTTATTGATCCACCAGTCTATATTCATCTCTATATTCATGCAACACTCATTTCTCTGCTGCACTGGATATCATGAGCACCCAAATTTGGTATACGTCTATTGAAGTACAACATTGTAGCAGGTCTAAATATTGAATGTTCCGGGCCACTCAAGTCTGAGACTAAAGCTGGACTTTAAGAAGCAAATTGAGCCAGCAGTGATTTAACATGGACAATCCATATAATTCCTGGAATATTTTTGGTCTGAGAAACTGCTCCCTGGTCTTTAAATGCCATTATCAAAAAGGCTACACACAGTACAGGCAGCTGCAGTATGAGATGGTGTTTGTTGTAGCATTTCAGAGACAGTGACTAGAACATAGCCTGCAGGGTGCAGCTCGCATTGCTGGTATGAGCGATGCAGAGAACAGAAAGTTCTTCAGGGTTTCTTGGTGGATTTACTGAGCCTGTCACCCAGCTGCTGGATAAGGTCAGCGAGTTCCTCCGTGGCCTGAGATTTCTCCTCCAGGAGCTCATAGCGGAGACTGGAGATGTCCTGCTTTATCTCCTTCAGCTCACCTGAATGTGCATACACACGCGTAAACACACACACACACAAGATTGACCCTTCTGGTCATATTAAGCATAATTTATCAAAATAATGTAACGACTGAAGTGCAATTACTTGTTTTGATGACATTACCATGCAGCAATAATTATTATTATTATTGTTGTTGTTATAATAATACAAAGAAGAAGAAAAATAACAACAATTATAATAATAATAATACTTTTCATACAGATAATGGAAATGAAAGTTTAAAGGCAATAACAGATCAAATTAAAACAATAAATAAATATATGAATAAATAACAACAGAGAGCATCTTAATGACACACTAAACTAAAGTCCCCTTCCTGCTCCTTCTGTAGTGGAAAGAAGGATTTACAGGAGGCTTATACCTGCAGATCTTGTAATGTCAACAGACAGTCAGTGAGGCGAATTGGAGCTCTTCAATCAGTGGCATGGTTTTTCAAAATCAGCTTTCTCTGAATTTTACTACCAATAATCTCCAATTAACTTCTTCAGAAAAACGTCTACACAAGAAATGGTACAATTTATATCTTAGTTTCCTTAAAAATACAATCTCTTTCCATTGACTGTGAATTACCCCATAATATCTTAATAGGTCTGTGAGACTCACCCAGTTTTAAAGACAGTGGATTAAAGTCTTATGAGCTACTGTACTGAAAGTTGCAATATCCCTGTCCACCCATCACACCATTTGTCAAGTAAAGCACTCATTTTGTTTAGAGACCCTCAGACTTTAATACTCCATTTACAAGTTGGCATTCAAAAGAAATGCTTCAGGGCCGAATTGCTTGGCTTTGTTGTTCATGAACAAATAGGCCTGGGGTCTGTATTCCATATAAGCATTTTCTACCCACTAACATAGTTCAGTCTCATGCTGGCTATGCTGCATGCCTAACCCGCTCAACAACATCTGAATAGCAAAGCAAAGCAGCAGTAATAGTCAGTAATGGCCTAGACGTGTAATGGGTGAAAACGATCACTAAGAACATCATGAGTTGAAAGCACACTGACAAATGCACCCTGACGCAATGGTGCTGTAGTGAGTGTTTTATTAGGTTTACCTTCATTGATTTCATCATTTTCACTGTCAGTCTGGGCCTTCAGGACGTAACGCTTGATAAGGCGCTTCATGAGCTTCTGTGTTCGAGCCAGTCGGGTAAAAACGAGAGCAGATTTTGAGTGATTTCAAGGACAAGGAGTCATGTCAGTGCGTAGTAACACATATCAAATAATTCAGTAAAGTGTCTGAAACAGAGAAAAGTGGAAAGAAAAACCTGGTATCTGGTTGGGTGTTTGATGGGATTTCTCACTGTGAATTCGTCTTGAGCGTGGTAAGATCGAAACCTGTGAAGCTAGTTTGCAAGGTAAGTACAAAACGTCTTGTTATTTAATTAAAGGAACACTACGAAACACAATGTACTTTAAAAAATGAGCTTAACCCTGCCTTAATTTAGCCCTGAAAAAAAACCAGACTGCCTAATTTGAATTAAGTGCCCATTCATTTGTGAACCGATCCACTGTCTGTGTTGTCTTTCATGTCTTTTATGTCTTTATCTTCTATCTGTGAAGAGGGTGTTCAAGTAAGAATTTCATTGTACTCCGTACACTGTACTCTGTATACATGACAATAAACTTCAACTTCAACTTCAACTTCAACTACTTTGACCTTAAAAGTGTGAAACCCCTTAATCTTAAACATAAGGCCTTAATTCAGAAGGTAAGTGAGGAAAATTCAGTAGTTTTACCCCTTAATCTGTGCATTTTTCCTGGAAATTAAGATAATTTTAAGGGGTAAAATTAAGGGGTTTGGTTTTGTAGTGAGTTCAGCAACACCCCCAGCCCAAATGTAAACTAATGAAGCTAAGAGGACTAATGTAGCAAAAAAGCAATAGAAGCTTACAGTCATGGGCAACGATAGGGAGCCCCTGGTTAAATGACATGTTGTTGAGTGTAAATAAGTTTTAGTCCTGTACATTTAGCATCTCAGACTCTCAGAATATTTTTATTTTCATCATTGCAGCAATGGGCACTATGACTGATGTGTTTGCCTTTTTACAATCATGCATTTATGTTGGATAAATGTCAGCTTATGTATTGAGAGCCCAGAAAAGACCACTACGTGTTATCATTCACTCTTATCTCTGTCTTGTTGGTCAACATGCTTGCTGAGAAGCTAGTACTGCATCATTATAAACTTCTTTACACCCACTAAAGCACTTATGCTGTTTCTGAAACTGCATGACATCAGGTTTATAGACAGCAGCAGGTCATACAGTCATAAGGAGGTAGAAAGCAAGGACTGTTCAACCTTGGTCTGAGAAGTGGGCAAATCCATGTCTCGCTGGCTGCCATGGCGACGGCCTCTGGCCTTGCATAGTTTGACAAGGCAGGCTCTGGTGCGTAAGGCCATGTAATAGAAGGACTTGGGGCTGGGCACCAGATTGAATGGAGGAGGCAGGGTCCTGCCCTCGTCGAAATAAGACAGCCACAGCTTGGCACGGGCAAACTTCCACTCAACATCAGCATCCTCCTGAGCACACAAAAACACAGGCTATTACAGCCACACAGACGGGTAACACCACTCGCACAGCAAAATTACAGACAGGGAACAAAGTACTGCATTGAATTCCAAAGTGTACCTCTTTTCAATTAATTATACTTTTTGTGTTCACTTCTGGCAGTGACTGTGCTAATGTAATATTTTTCATTCATGTGAAACAATTTACTTTTGTGCTATCTATCAAAAGTTTGGGCATGCCTAAATACCTTTATTAAGCATTAAGAAGTGTTTCCTTTGCAATTAAATCAGTAGAAAGTTGATAAACTATGGATGGCCAGTTAAATATCATTGCATCATGGTGATCCATATCACAATCTGCTTTTCTAAGTACATGACGAGCATGGCCAATAGCACCATAACAATGATCAGCTATGTCATCAAGACCGATTTAATTCATATATATAAAGCTTTAACCACTCAAACCCTCCAGGTGCATAGCTTTTCTCTGTAGACCCTACTTGAGACCACTCAAAGAACAGAGGGGGTGTCAGAAATTGCGCACTTACGTGAGTGCACTGAAATGCAGTGCGTAGTGCGCACTGAGCACTTGCCTCTGTAGTGCACACTGCCATGGGTAAGTGCTGCTCTAAACTAACGTTTTGCACTTAGCTTAATGATGGACAAACATGTGCTTGCGATTCTCCAGCCGCCAAAATATCTGCCGGTTATACTGCAGTGTACATCAGTAAAATAACTCTACTGACCTGAACTCTAGTAACTTTAACATTACTTACATTTATACAAACTGGTTGCCTCTGACTGGCCTTGCATTTCATTGTTGGCCACCATTATTCAATTCAAAAACTTGTTGAAAGTCCCGCTCTCTCCGCTACGTGGTTAAGATGGCACCCGTTTAGTGCGCAAAGTGTCTATCTGTCTGCAATGCGTTTTCTGGCCGTTTTCAGTGCAGCATCTGGATTCTTTCAGTGCACTGAGTTTTAGCTTAGTTTTCAGTGTGAGCGCACTATGCCCTAAAATTGCACACTTAAAGTGCACAAGTGCGCGATTTCAGAGTGTGTGAATCTGTGTTGAGCTGCTAGCGAGCAATGATTGATGTAAAGGGAAGGGTGAGGACTCTCCGCACAGACAGTCATAACAGGACAAGTACAGCTTTCTTCATATCACATATTCCCCATAGCATTTAACCAAAATAAAAGCAGTTTTTAAATTGTTACCCAAAAAAACATAGACTTTCCAATCTAAATTGATTCTATACATTTTATTGAAGGATAGAAATTCATTTCAAGTCCACTGTAGAAAGGCTCTCAATTCATTATTCTTCCAAAATAGATCGTTTTTCTCTTACTGAACTGAAAAGTAACAGCAAAAAAAACAAAAAAAAAACCCAAATGCAACATGATATGTTGTTTATTAAAGTCAACAGGATGAGCTGTATATTTCTCAGTGGAAGAATAATCAGTCAGTGGAAATGAGATGTGGTGGAATTTGCTGGCCTTACCTCAATCTCCTGATAAGAGTGGTTTATCATAGCGATCAGCATGTTGAGCAGAACAATCACCATGGTGACATTGTAGACTCCATACAAAACATAGCCAATGTTCTCAATGAATTTGTGATCATACTTCAGGACCACAGAGACCACCTCACTCAACCCGAAGATGGACCAGAACAGTGTCTTGAAGCTTTCTTCCACACTGCGAAGGAAAAACACATGTACATACAGTATACTAAGTATCATGAAAAGTACAAAAAAGTGCTCGGTGCTAGCCACAAGAGGTTACCTATTAGCGAAGTAACTGAACAAATGCCATAAAAACATGTTTCAGCTGGCTAATCGATAACCTTGAAAACAACCCAGAGACAATCACGTTTCAGCGGCACTTACTCTTCATTAAGGCGGATCAGACTTGATGATGTGGTCTGGAACACAGCAGTAACTGTGTTAAATGAAGAGGAATCTGATCCAAAATCAGTCTGCAGGAGTAATGAACCTTTGTTCATTTTTATACAGTAAGCCATACTTTGCCCCAAACCACATCCACAATGTCTGTAAAGCGGACCCTTATTGTCACGCATGAACACAGCACACCACACAGTGTGAACAATGTTAAATTATTTCTCTGCATTTAACCCATTCAACAAGTGAAGCAGTGGGCTGTCACCAACAGGGGGCGCCAAGGAACAGTGTGTGCGAATGATACCTTGCTCAAGAGTACCTCAGTGATATATACCTCAGTGAAACTAGCAGTCCTGGGATTCAAACCCACAACCTTCTGATCACAGAGACAAAGCCTTTAACACTTAACAAAGAACTTGATGCAGTTTGAGTGAGTCGAGAGAAGATTTAGGGCCAGACTAACGGAAAATATTTGACAATTGATTTCTAATGTTTTGCCTTTTAGCTCCAGCACTAAATTTAGAAAGCAAAACTTGAACTAACTATCTGGAGCAGGCTATTCCTAAAATAGTAATTCAAAGCGAGTTAACTGACGTTTTGAAAGTAGTGTAGCTCTGCCTCACCAATTAGCACTGTGCAAGAACTGCATGCCATTTTGGTAAGTCAGCTCAAACAGACTTGCTTATGTGGGTTCTGGCACTTTACAATACATTGTCATCTCTATACAAAGCTCAGACTTGAAGATGAATGCTAGTAGGCCTACTGTTTTTAGTTATGCTAAATATTTCAGTCCATATTTAAAGATAACTATGTGTCATACAGTCACAGAAAGTCTATTAGAGGTTACTAATAAAATGAAATGAGCTGAATTCCAGTTGGTAGAATGAAAGTTTATATTCCTTGTGAGATACATGAGCTTAGTAGCTTCAATGCAAAACTAAAGAAGACATCAAACATGTCTCCAAAGGCGATTACATTTGAGGAAGAAGGAGGAGACACCATCAAGTGTACAATCAACCAGTTAGTTTACAGTGCACTATTCAGAAAGTGTGACCATTTATGTAAGTCTTGACTTACGTGGTAAAAGCAGGGTTATACTTGGCACCCAGGTAGTAAGAGTACAGATTGAACATGCCAATCATGAAGGCCAGGAAGACCATAATAAAGATGACCATGAACTTGAAGATGTCCTTCACAGTGCGACCCAAGGAGATCTGTAAAGGTCCGAAGCTCTCATTGGCTGGCAGGATGTAGGCAATGCGTGAGAAACTAAGGACCACGGCTATTGAGTACAGGCCCTCTGAAATGAGCTGGGGATCAGAGGGAAGCCATCGGTTCCTTGCTGAGAAACACACACATAGCAATTAAAACTCTACTGGCATGTTATTATGTTTTGACATGACTGATGTTCTGAAAGTGCACTGATCCAGTTGTCTAGCGTCACGATTTGGTCCTTGTCAAAGTCACTCAGATTCTTACCCTTGACATATTTCACCTGATTCCGGCACATCAACTGTTCACCTGCTGCCTAAAATATCCCACTCCTTTATACATACCACTGTAATGATTCTTTTTCACTCCTACCACTGGTTTCAATGTCAGTGGGTTATGACTGTTTTTGGTATGCAAAGTCTTCCTCTTTGGTACAGTCTCTCTCTCTCTCTCTCTCTCTCTCTCTCTCTCTCTCTCTCTCTCTCTCTCTCCCTCCCTCTCTCTCTCTC
>JBBPDB010000036.1:15034307-15054808 GCA_037974465.1 Brachypetersius altus | reverse complement strand
TGAACATAAGAACCAGGGACTAGGGGACTAGAACTGAACAGAATAGACACATGACTCCTAGAACATAAACATAGCACGAGGGCAAAAGCATAACAAGAACAGAACATAAACAAAACATATTAACACAAGGCATCAATAATCAAACTTAAAGTCCTCACCATTAACGCTGGCATCTAAGGAAAAAACAAGGAAAAGAAACAGAACACATGAACGAAACAGAAAACCCAGAAACAGAAAACCAGACACGGGACCATGGCTACGCCAGTCCAGAACGTGACAGGCACCACTGTCGATTGATTACAATTCTACTGAAACATAGAAGTTAGTACAGCAAAGTGAACTGGTCTATAATAATAAATAATACATTTTATTTATAGAGCGCTTTTAAAGATACTCAAAGACGCTATATTGGTATATTGGTGCACTTTGGTACAAAATAATGGAAATATCACACAACACACGTACTCACTAGTCATTTTATATGGAAAACCTACTAGTACAGTTGGGGACCGTATCCCATTTGCCATCAATGGAAAGGGACCACTACAGAGCCACTCTTGGCTGGATATTTTTGTTGGTGGACTCTTTTCCGCTAGAAGTAACACTGGCATGAGAAACACCATTGTACACCTGCTACACTGTTGCCACTGTTGCTGTTGTGCTGAGAGTGCTCAGACAATATCTCATTCAGTGCTACTTGGAAAGCACTTTTTCAATCCAAATGAAATTTATGTCCAATGTTTTCCTTGTTATTTTACCTGTTGTGCGCTTGATGAATTGATCATTTAACTTATTTATGGATCAAAAATCTGCCCTTAATCATGCCTTATTTAAAATAACAGTCCAGACTCATGTACTCTTTATTATTTCAGTATAAAAAGGTGGAGACGTGTAAGGATTAGGGATGTGTCAATCTGATTTTCAGTATTGGTAGCTTGTAGGATATTGGAGAAAGCTAGAGCTGTCTGTGTGCCTCAAATGGCTCCCTGCAACCCTACATAATGCAAGCAGGAATTAAAATTCAGGCCCCCAAATATAATATGTCTAACAAACAGCCATAGGCCATAGATCCATGTGTGCTGAAATCCATAATGTACAAATTGTGCACTATGTGGGTGTAATTTAATAACCTTCTTACCGCATGGTAGAGGATGTAGGGATTCATGTTGGATTCAAGCACATCTGAACAAATGTATTGTTAACAGCTTAGTTGTTCAAGAGAGGGAATAAATGTGGTTTCGGATTGGTATTGGTTTTGCCAGATGCTCAAGGTTGCCATATCAGCATTGGACATGAAAAAGTGGCCACTCCTAGTAAATATATGGTTTATTCGTGACATGATGAAAACAATTAATTTAAAATGAGCATTTTTAGGGTCTGTATATGGGCCATATTAACTTATTGTAACAATTAACATGAATGTAAAACAACCTCTTCATATTGCATGCTGTTAAAAATAGTCAACTCAGTTTATCATGGTAAGGACTCTTTAAATCAAACATCCAATTTCAGATTCAGTTTGGAATCATTTCCTGAAGTTCAGAGATTTACACCTCTGAGGGTTGCAGACTGAGCTCGCATCTTCCCTCATAAAGCGTTCTATTTATGGGACAGAAGTTTTCATATCCAGCCCAAGTGCAATACCTGCATTCAAAGAACTAATAAAGCTATAGTGGAAGGGTTTTTGGCGTACGAACAGGCAGAGTGGAATAACATGTGATGCAGCTCTATTTTGGACTCTCCCATTGTGTTTCTCGCACAACACAGCAGCGACCTCTTTGAGTCTCTGAAGAAGTGTTTGCTCAAAAAAAGAAAATTCTTCTGCAAAAATAAAAAATGTTGCACCCGTGTGGGCTCAGGCTTGCAGTTGCAATGTTCAAACTGTCATTTTTAAGAATTTTAGACATCTTAAAATGCTGGTTTAAAAAAAAACAAGAGTATTAACCTTTTCCGAATCCACAAGCAAACGGAACCTCTCACAGTTAGAGCTGGTATATCTGCTGCTATTTCTAACAAACTATCTTTTTCTCCCTCTTTGATGATTCTTCTTTTTGTAGGCCTCCAAAAGTGAAGATAAAAAAGCTGAAAGAAAATCCTTGTTTTTAAGGCTACTTGAGCTGGAGGTAGAGCCCAAATGAACCACTGTCTCTGGAAATATTTGTTGCATGATTTATAGCTGGGGGTGAAGTCTCTGGCTGGGTGGGAGATTACTACGCGAGTCCCTCACCGCGCTGCGCTTTACTGAACGGGACGGGTTCCCTGAAGACAGCGCAATGCATCCTGCTGGCGGAGCGTGCCCATTAGGCAGCATAACTCACCAAATCCTCTCCTAGGTTTTCATCTCAGGCCTGTGCTAAAAAGAAACCTGGGGTGCACAATGCAACAGCACAGGTTTGAAGCTGCATCAATACAGAATTCCCCAACAACACTTCTGTTCTCCCACCAAGTTACAGCAAGCCTTCTACATTTTGCTCTTTAGCAGCTGGTTAGATGACAACAATGACTCCAAAGAAGCTGCTCACCTAGAAGACAAAAATAGTAATATCCAGGAAACTATGCAGAGCGGCTGCTAAATCATAGTCATATTATAGTGGAGCAGTAACCAAACTATCTAATGACTAATTCATCACCATCTAGTAATCTTGCTAATGAGTATTTGCCTGTATGGATGTGGCATAATGGCTATATTTGGGCTTAACGGTCCACTTTCATTCTATTCTGCCAGAACGCAGAGCAAAATTATTGTGAACGTGTAAGTAATGTTTCCCAAACCAAGACATTATTCAATGAACAATTATTTTTTCTGAACTGATGTTCATGAACATCATAAGCTTAAGCTAAATTATTATTGTAAAAGTAGGTTTGTCCTCACATGAATGTACAAATGCAAAAATTAGTGTGGTAGGCAAAAAAAATCACACTCATCAGAGCAGCTGCAATGCAGTATGTTAGGCGACTGATCCTAATACTGGAGGGCTGACCTATCAATCATGAAGTAAATGAAAATGTTTCTGCATAAAACCTAGCAATGACACCCACAATGTGTCTCGTGGTGTAAATCGAATTAAAACATTCATATTTGTGTATTTATGCGCTATTTTACAGTGACTTATCCAGTATATTTTGTGCTTTTGATACTAATTTTGACTCAAATCTCAAATAGTGAATCTAGGGAGTAGGGATGCACCGATTCCAATTTTCTTGGCCGATTCTGATTACCGATTTTTTTGTAAGTGTGATCACCCAATACCGATTTTTCCGATACCGATTTTCCCCCCAGAAAACAGAAAATTAGAGCTGCTGCATGTAGTCGACGACAACGACACAAAAAAATGAGTTTCAACTTTTTAAATGTAACGTGGTACTTACTTTCCCTGTTTACTTTTATAATAGTGACATATGATAGTGGCAGCTCTCCAGCAAATATAAATACAAATCAAATTTTCTTTAATATAAAGATTTTGTTTCATAACCAATTTTCTTTACAAATATAAATAAATAAAGTAAACAAATAAATAACCCCCCCCCAAAAAAGATCGGTTTGAAATCGGCAATACGTTTCCGATCACTGGCCGATCAATCGGTGCATCACTACTAGGGAGCATTTGACACCAAATCACAGACAGGCTGTAAATGCACAGGTTGGGCTAGTTACAAATCAGCCCAGTCTTATGCCACTTTTACTAACAGAATTAACTCCTTTGATCTCTTTGTTTTTTGAAGGAAGTTAAATGGGAAGTGTTGTAGTTACCCAACGTCACCTAATTTAAGTTTAGAGGAATATTTCAACATACCTCTTTTGCTTGGAGATAATGTGAGAATTGTATTGGTAACAGAAGATGAGGTCAAGATAAGGAAGTGACTAGCTACGCTAATCCCTTGTAAGTTTCACAAAGTTCTTAGCTAATGGCCACCCTTGACTTTACGAGTATATTGACCTGTGTTTGAAAATCTGTTTGGGAGCCTTGGACCCTTCTATTAAAGAGACAGCCCCTGGGCTTCTGTCCAGATGAGTTGAGCCTCTGCTCATTAATTAAATGGATTATTGAACCTGAGGTAGGAAGGGCAATATTACCACCACACAGCACACAACACGCTACTAATTGCGCGATAGCTTCCCAATGTAAAGCAAGTCTATGGGAGGGTTTATTGGATGGAAATTAAGTTCTGGATTACACAGGAGTTTGAATGAAAAAAAATAGTTGGAAGAATAACAGAGTCTATGACAAATCGTAATCATTATCTGGAAAACCGGCCCCATGTAGGCCCAATGCAGTTCCTCACTCACACACACATTCCTTACTATTGAATGGAATGGTATGGAACGTTAATAATAAGGATTAAATGAGTTATAAGGAAGGTCTTGAAATTGGCTGCCATGGTGGAGTGCAGTGTGCAGATGGATCAGTGGTGTGAGTGAATGCATGGAGACCAGAATGTAGGTGTTTGTACATGTGCGGAGCTCCACACTGACCCGAACCATGTGTGGGCAGATGGGTAAAGCCGACTCACGGAGCCGAGACACAACTCATTACTGTGAGCTCCCACGCTGCCTAAACAGATGGAATGTGTGTGTGCGCTTACACACACACACACACACACACACACACACACAGAGTAACATTTAGGCAAGTGTGTGGTGTTGGTTGAGTTTTAGGTTGACAGGTATGCTTTTATTTCACAGTAATGCATATAATACATGTTAGTAACACTGCTGTGTTAAATGCAGTCCAGCACTCAGACTACAGCTAGAAACTATGCTGATGATTGGCGGGTGGATAAAAAACAGATCAGTCCATGCATTCTATCTTTGTAATCGCTGCAATGTTGGGCAACCTTGAAATGTAAGCAAAAGCTTTATTAATTCTAATGAGAGATAGTAGTATTTAGTTTACAGTCACTAATGCAATGATAACAAGGTGGACTGCTGTAGTTTGCATGTTAGCATGGCAGCACAAATCTGCTACCATGCTAACATTAGCACAGTATGACTTTTGTACACAGACAAAATACAGTACATATCATTGAAGACCTTATATTTTACATTAAACTTACATTATGCAGTGTAAGATTTTTCCCTTTTGTCAATTTGTTTTGTTTTGTTGACATCTGTGTGGTTTTCTGTCCCAAAATCGGTCATAATTAATTTTCTATCCCTTTATTCATCCCTCACAATAAAACAGAACTGTCTCACAATAAAACAGATCTGTCATATATTTCAACGATGCTGGTTCAGTCACCTGAAATGCTCCATTACCTTTCTCTGGGTGGCACTAAACTGCAGTAGGATGAACAGGTGTATGTAAATGCATAAATAAATGCATCACAAACATTGGGAACTGGATGTTTTGTAGCTAAATTTGTGTATGTGGACTTCACGGACTGGAGAGTAAATAGATCATTTCGAAATTTTGTGGTTATGTGCCGCAACAACCTTTTAAAAAATTTATAAATATTGAACTTGATGTGGGTCCTTCAATTTTCACGACAGACTTTTCATTTGGTACAAATAAAACAACAAACAAACAGACTGTAGCTAGTAGGGTTTAGGTAGACAGGGAGCCTGAGAGTGTGATAGGGCTCAGGTAAATGAATCCACCATACGGCAGACTCCCTCAGGTTAGCTGTTCTGACCCCTCAGCCACCGCAGGAGTTCCATGACCTGGATGCTTTTATTTCTTGGCTAGCCTGAGGTCAAGAGCCACTTTCGAGTTCAGACAGAGCAAGGCAAGGGAGCGCTCACCCGCCACTGCCCGCACCGTGCCCTCTCTAACCGACAAAGCACAATAATCCATATTAGATGCTCCACTGGCGCCCGCGCCTACTGGGGGCCACAGTCGATTGGCTGTGCTCAACCCTCCTCGGACGCGGCCCCATGCCGGGTGATTGACAACCAGATTGTTGTAGTCCTGTTTTTCCCCAGCTTGTTTTTCGCCAGGCTCAGTAGGAGACACTCTCTGCATGTCTGGCTGTATTGGCTGGTGTGAAGGGGAGGGGTGAGCGGGGACCAGGGGAGTAGTGTTTACATCTGTAGGGGGGAGAGTTCCAGCTTGCTGAGGCTTGGAGACAAGTTCGAGATTCGGGGTGATGTTGAGCACGCCAGGAAACGGTTAGCGCACAGATGGACAAGTCCAGTCCTGGAGGGCCTTGGTATCATACAGTGCCATTAAAGCAGTCCTGTAACACACCTGATTCAACATCACACGCTTGATAATTAGCCGACGAGCTGAGCAGCAGGGCAGGAAAGCACTCGACTGGCTGTCATTTCCGACGACAGTTATTAAAAATAGTTTTGTTTTGTTTTGTTTTTTCCTCCCCTCACTCATGTCAACATCAGTGTGTATACACAGCTTTGGCTGTTTAAAAACCAGTGAAATGAAAGCAGTGACTGTGAACCATGGAACAGATTATGGGTGAAAAAAAAAAAACAGGAAAAAGGTTTCAGTTTAATCAGTTTGAACAAACAAATAGTCTTCTATTAAAACTCACTTCATCATTTTTTCCACATCAATTGCCACTTCCAATCATAACTATTTTCCCCCCACTTTGAATGAAATCCTAAAGTCCACTGAAGCTGAGAATATGGAGCACAAAGGGATACCTTACTCCTACAAACTCTGTAATTAAATGTAGGCAGTGGCACAAAAAAACAGATTTGGGGAAACCAATTACCTCCTTGTTCAAAGAAAGGTTTTTTTTGCCTGCCTCTAAAAAGCCAAAGAATAGATGATTATGATTTAAATGGTGTCTATTGGTATGTAGGGGAGGGCTGTGTGCTTGCTTTTTCTTCAAAGGTCTTCGATTGGCATTCAATAGCATTGTTCCCCCATTTCAGCGTGGTCGCCATGGAAACCAACGTAATAATCACACACAAACAGTTACAAGGTTTTCCACCACAGGGAGAGCTGTGCAGTAAGATAACTGGGGCCTGGTTTTGTGTGTGTGTGTGTGTGTGCGTGCGTGTGCGTGTGTGTTTCATGCTGACAGATGACAAACTAAATACAGAGGTGGTCCTAAGACGTGCCATCATTGGTGCATTCGCTCTTTGACACCAGACCAAGTTTCTAGACCTCGGGTGCCACGCTAACTTTATGAGAGAGCGAGCACAAGTATCTTGCTTTGAGTGGATCTGATGTGGATATTTGTTGCCCATGAATGCTCCGTGACAAAGGCAGGGGGAATTAATAATGAGAATTATGCAGCAGTTTTGACACCTCAGGGCAGTTAGGGACCAGCAGAGGAGCGACGTTATTAATACCGCTTCACCGTATGAAAATAATTATGCAGTGATAGCAGTGTTAATGAGAGGTTCTGAATCTTCTACTGTTTAAGGTCTGAAGAAGCCTGTTGGGAACTCAAGGAACCTCCTCCAGCTTCGAGTTGCCTCTTAGTTTCAAAATGAATATACTATTCATTAACTGTGTACTCTGTGTGGCATCTCCACAGTATATGAAGGAACACACAGTTATGTGAACCAAGCATTAGTCACTGAGTCTTTAATTCAACAAAGGAATCAGAGGATGATCAGTTCATATTTGGCATCTGTAATCCCTAGCATGTTCCAGGGCTTAAGTTCAGCGTAAGTCATTTTTCCCTTTAGATACTGTGTCTACTGCCGTCAAAGCAGGTCTGTATGAACTCTCTTTTTCTTCAGGTGACTCTATTTGTCCGTACTGTGCTTTATTCAGTGCCACCTTGGCAAGCCTCCTAAACATTCAAAAGCAATTTAACAGAGCCATTGTAACAGTGGCTTTGATCGTGGGTTCTCTGCCAGTTGTCAGAGTACACAGTGTGGCTACTGAAGCTTGTGCATGGGGTACACCTGTCCCCATGCCACCGCATGTTTCACAGCCTGCCAATAATTCGATTTGAGGATGAGGTCGAGGCATCCAGGATACGTGGCCAAGTGGAGACGGAACCGACTCTGTAAGAGAGACATATTTACAGCTGATAGAGAAAGTCTGCACCCAACCAACCCCTGACAGTCACGCCTCATCGGGTTTGGACATTATCTCTCAGGTATTTGACACTGAGTTGCTCATACTGTCAGGTGTCTTATATAGTGATGGTCAGGTCGAGTTCAAGTGGAATTCTGACAGTCGTGTTCTGTCGAAAATGTCAGGTTTGAACATAATTTTGTTGGGCTACAGTTCGCTACAAGATCTGACAGAATTTCGCTCAGCTACTCAAATTTTGATTGGCTGGTCGGTTACGATAGAACTATATTGGGCTACAGAATTTTGTAAAAAAAAAATGGAAGCAGTTACATTTGTCTTAAATGATATTGTATTTTATTAGGCTACAGTCATATTGTGACAGAAATATGTCAGGCAAAAACTGCCTTTGGACAAGCTAAGGTGGAATGTTTTCAGCTACATTCTGGTTTGGTTCAAATTTTCAGGCCTGATTAAAGCTCAGGCTTGGAGAAAAGAGAGAAACAGCCCTGATCCAAGAGCAACAGATAGAGAGAGTGCTCCCTTTCTTTGGTCCAATCAGATAAACAAAAGCCAGAGGAGTCGTGATTGAGAGTGGCAACGGAGAGCCAGACAGAGGCTCCTCTCATCAGGAGAGAAGACAAGAC
Source organism: Brachypetersius altus (assembly GCA_037974465.1). Taxonomy (NCBI): domain Eukaryota; kingdom Metazoa; phylum Chordata; class Actinopteri; order Characiformes; family Alestidae; genus Brachypetersius; species Brachypetersius altus. The sequence goes on along the minus strand of JBBPDB010000036.1, from coordinate 15,046,227 downwards.
ATAATTAGCAGGAGCAAAGGCTCTGAGAGAGACCAGTATGCATATGCAGTGGGTAGGGAGATGCCACACAGGTAGCAATGGGAAACCTGGTCTTCAGGGAGTGCCTTGAGCTTCTCCTCCAAAACATCACCCACTAGAGAAATGGGGGAAAAAAAGAAAGAATGAATGAGAGTGAGAAAGAAATAACCTAGAGACTAGTTCCATTTCGCTGAAGACAATGAGGGATTATATTGCTTTCAGCGCCCTCAATCTCTTCACTCTCGTTCGCTCTAATATTCTCACTCCCTCTTTCTGATTCTCTTCTCCTTCTAATTCCCTCAGTTGTTTTCCATTCCAATTCCCCTTTGTGTGCTTGGAGAGTTTGGGCTGATGGGTTGGTCAGGTGCACGAGCAGAGAGTGGCTGGATAATCCTGCAAGCGGCCCGCTGCTCCTTGGGCCTGAAGGGCCTGTCCCCCACCCAGCAGATGAATTTTGCATGAGGTGATTAGGGGGGAAATTGTCTTGGTGCCTCTTCAGCATGATGCCTGCATTTCTTTGTACATTCTCCCTGGAGAGAGCTCGCATGGGATGGGCAGCAAGATTAATGACGGCCTGGGTGTGGGACACTGTGCCGTATTGATCCACCACTGGGTCCGTCCCCAACCCTACACCTGTGTAGGAAGCGTATACCCGCAGGAGCTGAGGTGGCCAACCGATCATACCACACCTGTATATCTTACTCAGCCCTGGGTTCACTTTGGCACTGTTTATGTTACAAGCCTTACTGCTCAGTTCTATTTTACTGAGAACTGGTTTACTGAGAGCTCTTTTCTTTCCCGCCATCCACCTCCCAAACCCCAATACCCCAATACTGGGGATACTACTGGGGCAATGTCCTAGTTGAATAGAAGAGACCCCTTACAGGAAACAGAATCAAAATGAAGGTGATGGGTTCCCCCTAACTCAAGCTGGACTATTGACTGGAATATGCCGAGATACTAGGATACCTGACCAAAACAACAGATTAACAATGAAGTAAAATGAACTAAACGTATTTAAGCAGTAAATACTTGATCATGGTTCACTGAGACATTCCAGTTAACCATATTACTGTGAATCAATCTGTGCGCTAAAACAAAACGTGTGCAGCCATTCTTATCATAATTAACTGCTATCGTTAGCCACTGCTGACAAGCAGCCCACCCTGGGTGCTAGACTTGGTGATATACACGTGTGGCATTAACATATCATTCTCATAATGGTCGCGCGGCAACATGTCAGTAATGCATTGCATATAGAACCATCTACGAAAATTGGTCAGAGACCATTTTTGTGTCATATTTATGCCAAAAAGCAGATTTATGACTTTTCCACAATACTGTAATGCAAATGTAGCCTATGTCATCTCGTTTGACTCGCTAGACGTACTCGCAGTCAATGTTGGCAGTGAGACTTTTTAATCAAGCACCTGCCCAGTCATTATCCTGTATCTTCACACCTTGGATAAAACGGGAATACCATGCTCTCAGCAGATCAAATTAAATATGACAGTGTGGCATTTACACAGAGAGACTAACTCTTCAGGTGAGACTGTGTCGGCATTAAGCAAAAGCCCCCACATTGATCTACTGTATGAGTGCGTTAGCCAGATACGAGAGATGGGCTTTCACTGGGCAAATATAGCTTTTAAAATGAGCTCAGTTTCTGCTTTAGCACAGAAAGTGCATATCACAGAGCGGCTTTCTGTGAGGTGAGAGGATACAGCTCCTAATTAACATGTGGGAATTAATAATGGCAGTATTATTAGTCTGCCTCAGAGTAATTAATTAGTCCCCGGATAGCCTACCCTTCTAACACGCTAAGGCTTAACCTGGCCTCTGTCGCTCCCGCTCCAAATGTACATCCTCGATGGAGTCCCGGAACTAATACGTCTTGTGATGGTCTATGTGCTCGTATCTCCCTAACCAGACGAGCTAGGAATGAAAGGAGCTTTGTGAAAAAGAGAAAGAGAGTGCATACCTAATCAGAAGAATATTTGGAGAGCCCCACTGTAGACCCCCATTTTGTAATCTGTCTCAATATGTCAACTACAATAACAAAACCATCCACCATAGTGCTGATGCTGACAGCAAGGTTGGGTACTCAGTCCAATACTAATTTAATAGTTCCCACTCATTCCCTCAGGGAGCAGCAATAAAAGCCTGGTCTGCAGTATTGGCAACACCATGCAGCTATTTCTGTGCAAGCCACCCCCCCCCCATTCCTTCTCTCTGCATGTAAATCCTTCGGTAAATATGCAAAGTAATATCCTCTGATGTAGATTTGAATTATACTGGCTTTCTGGCAACCAATATGGATAGCAGTCGTCTGATTAGCGCTAAAGACTGGCGCTCCATATCACTGCGATTTTCACACATTTACACAAAGAGCAGAGCTCAGGGCGCCCAGAATTGTCCACATATTAAAACAGAATAATTTGGATACGGTAAGGGTGATTTATTATAACTCATTACCATAATATCACATTATGGAGTGGATAAAGCACCTCATATCCGTGTATCATGCTGCCTGTGCATTACATGAGTTCATTCATTTTATCATATAGTCCATGGACTGTATTAGCATATCACAGCCCAGATGCTGCAGTCACAAAAGACAGTTTAAAAGGATTTAATTTCCATGCGTTTGGTAATCTAGCCACCCCCTAGCTTGGCCATACTCTTGACACAAAAATAATGTTGTACCTGTGCTTCTTTGTAACCCATGTAAGCCTGAGGGCGGTTCGGGATTTATTTTCGTTCTGACTTTCCTACCGGTTTTGTGAATATTTCGTGGTCATTATTGAAGAAGAGCGTGGGATTACTTTACACATCAGTGGCAATCCATAATTGTTGTTGATTGGGCCATAACTGATCAAATAACGGGAAACATATATATTTTTAGGTGTCCTAGATCAAGCAAACCTGTCAAAAAACGAGTTTGTAATAGACAACTGAGCATGACTGAAACCTGGTAACGCCATGGTTCTGTAATAGCTAGAACTTCTAGAAGCTGTAAATTCTCCCTTTATTGGTCTGACCCATTGTAAATCATGACTTAATTAGTTGATTTTTCTTACTAATTATGTAACATATCTTAGTTTACCAGTAAAATAATATTGTGAGAACTGGTTTCTATATGTTTTCTCCACTTATTTCACAAATAACGGTTACAAGGCTCTCCTCTGGTCAATAAACAGTATGTCTGCCATATGTATGTCATGTAATCTTTTGCATTAAGGGGAGTTTATTGAAGGATATTGTTCACTTTAAGAGTCATTATACAATAATGGACACTCAAATTCTAGATTATAGAGGCTCCGCAAATCGCAAATTGTTCAACTTGAGATGCTGGGACATTGCCATGGCACAGTGGGAAGCAGCAACACTTCCTCAAAGCATTTTACCATTTCTCCAGAAGCACTGCTGTGTGTTACAGAGCTTTATCATTTCACCAGCAACATTAGCATATAATTTATCAGGCTCTGCTTGGCGAATGAGAAGTGAGTGCCTCACCCTTCTCCTCCATCGCTGCCGGGACAGGGTGACGTGTCACCGTCAGCAGGTGAGATGGGAAAGCACGGAGGGTCACAACCAATCAGCAGAATAAGAATCAGCTTGTCACTGACATATGCACTTTGGCAAGGCTAAAACTTTGCATTTCCATCTCATGGCCCTCTTAGGCACCTAAACTGTATTGTGTTTGTTCAGACCTGGCTAGACAAAGCAGGTGGATGAGCAAGCAAGTACAATTCAGTGGAAGCAATGATGGGGAAAGGAAAATGAAAGATTAAAATAGGGAAATATGGAAAAAAACATAACACATGAACATAAAATGAAACACATTAACACAACATTATAATGAGTTTAATCATTTGGAATAGACATAATGGTCCTGCAAAATAGTAGAGGTACATGCTCACGTATCACACATCACTAGACCCAAATAATCAAGACCAATGATGGCAAAATGATTTGTATAAAATGGGGCACATTTCTTAACAGTGATGATAAATGAACCCAGAATGCAAATATATAACCATTCTATTTACTATCCAACACACCAGTGAGCCTACGTGTGTTTTCTTAGTTTTTATATAAAAGGTTGATGGTGGTAGTGGCCTAAATAAGAGTGGACTAAATAACCCAACATGTATCCTTCCACTATGAACTGATTTTTAACACATTTTAGAATTCTGGTAAAACCATATCTCAGTCATCAGTTACCACATTCATAACCACTTCATGAAAGAACTTTCTGTGCAGGAGGTTTTGATCGTACCAGTCTAGGTAAGAGGCGCAGGTGCAGATTTCCATTTCTCAGATGGTCTTTATTCACAATAACCAAAACACGAAATAGGATTGAGGCCCAAAACTCTACAGGAGTTAAACACAAACAACTGGTACATTCAACAAACCGACACCAGACAAAACGTTTCAAATTAAGAGTCCTCTAAACCAGCAGTCCCCAACCTTTATTTTGTCACGAACCGGTTTAATATCAGAAACTATGTTCACGGCCCGGCCTTTAAAGAATGGCAGATAAATATACGCATTTATACAAATAAATGATACGCATAAAAATGGGGATATTTTAAAAATATAATTATGGGGTATCTTTAAAATACACTAATAAACATAAATCCAATGTGTACTCGCAGCTTTATTAACAGCATTTTCATAACAACGAGCCGACAACAGAACACGGGTAACATCCATGTTTTTTTTTCTGTGCAGCCCGGGGTTTGGGGACCACTGTTTTAAGTCATGTAGGTCGTTTTAACCATATATACCATATATACCCACAATATGCAGTGAAATGAATCTCCATGCCTCCAGGACCATGGTACAAAACAAGAACAGAAACAAAAGACCACAAGACAGGACAAAAGAGAGTGCAAGATAAACACGACAGCAACAACACAACCGGACAGGACAACAAGACAACATTCAGCCCACAGCAATTTAGTCCTGCCCATTCATGCTGAAGTTCTAAGGAGTGTTTCTGTCTTGTGAATGAACACAAGACAGAAAATAACTAATTTACATATCAGAAAATAACTAATTTACATATATAATAATAATAATAATACGAAAACATTTTATTTAAGCACCTTTTAAAACACTCAAGTACACTATAAACAACAAAATGATAAAAAGAACAAGCATAAGAACATACAATTTATAGAATCTACAAAAACAATACAAAATAATATGGAAATGTGGGAGAATTGGTTATTTTTAAAATCTTTAGGTGTGATGGTGACTCTTTTGGCGTGGATGGCGCACAGGTTCGTGTCTTCGAATAGATCCACCAAGTAAGCTTCACCGGCTTCCTGCAGGTTCGTGCCAGTGGAGCTCTGGAAGTGGAGGTTGGTCTTGAAATCCTGAGCAATCTCACGCACCAGGCGCTGAAAGGGCAGCTTGTGGATCAGCAGCTCAGAACCACAGAACCTCTTTCTCAGAACCACAGTGCCGGGCCCGTAACGGTGAGGTATCTTCACGTGCCGGTGGCCAGAGTGCTCTTGTGAGCAGCCTTTGTGGCCAGTTGCTTCCTGGGCACCTTACCACCGGTGGATTTGTGGGCAGTTTGCTTTGTTCGTTCCATAGTAGCCATGGGAAAAAATAGTGAAAATAATAGTAAAATATATAGAGTATATAATACTATGTTTTATTATATAACAGACTATAACATTTTTGAAAATGCCAGATAAAAACATGTCAGACGGAGCGGAGTCAGTCTTAAAGACAACATACAAGCTTAAACAGATGGGCTTTGAGTTTGGATTGAGAAAGTGAAAGGAAACTGATGTTTCTGAGGTCGGGTGGTAATGAGTTCCAAAGCCAGGGAGCAGAGCAACTGAAAGCTCTGCACCCCATAGTGGTAAGACAGGCAGAGGGGGCAGTCAGGTGAATGGAAGAAGATGATCTGAGGGTACAAGAGGGAATGGCAACACGAAGGAGGACGGACAGGTATGGAGGGGCCAGGTTGTGAACGGCCTTGAAGGTTAACAGAAGGATTAAATTCGGTGCAAACTACTGCTGTAGGGTGGGAGTGATGTGGTGGGATCTGATGATGATTCTGGACCAGTTGAAGCTTATGAAGAGATATTTGAGGGAGATCAAAGAGGATGTTACAGTAGTTACAGTAGTCTAGACGAGAAGTGACAAGACTATGGACAAGAATAGCTGTGGTTTGGCCAGTAAGGGAGGGACAGAGACGATGAGAAGAACCACAGTTTTGTCACTGTTTAATTTGAGGAAATTTGAAGAAGATCAGGTTTTTATTTTAGTCAAGCAGTTAGTACGGAGGATGGGAGGTTGGAAGTGCATTTACTAGTAAGGTAGAGCTGGGTGTCATCTGCGTAACAGTGGAAGCTGATGTTACATTTGCGGAAGATATTGCAGAGGGAAAATAGATAAATAATGAAGAGTAGGGGCCCCAGGACAGAGCACTGGAGCACATGAGAAATAACCGGGTAAAGCTGAATGATTTGAGCTGAATGAACAGGAGTGATAAGATTTGAACCAGTCTAAGGGGGTGTCAGTGATACCAATGGAGGATTATCTGTTGAGGAGAGTGGTATGACAAATGGTGTCAGTGGTAGCTACTGTTTTGTTTTTGTTTTTTTGAGAATTTTGGAAATGAAGAGTAGATTAGGAATAGGAAGAAAATGATTGAAGTTGGTTGGATCAGCACCAGGTTTTTTCCACTATTGGAGTTATTGGAGCAGTTTTGAAGGATGCAGGAAAAGTTCCAGTGGAGAGAGAGGAGTGGATGCTGGCAGAGATAGGAGGGACCAGAGACAGGAGACAAACTTTAATGAAAGTTGTGAGGAGGGGATTTAGCCGACATGTGGCTGGTTTGGAGTTACGGATGAGATCTGAAATTGAAATGAGATGTTGGGGAGCTGGAAGGAGGAGTGGGTGTAGGGAGTTCAGATAGGATGCTGGGCGTGGATTGTGTGAATCTTTTTCAGCAAAGAATGACAGAAGGGAGTTAAAAAAAGCAGATGAGTATAGGTCAGATGAAAACAGTGGTTGGTGTTGCCTTCATTAGAACCTATTATACCCGAGTAGTAGTGCAACTCTAGCTTCCTCCCACCTGAGTGTGTAGGTGAGAGATCTTTTTGGGGCAGATATGCTTGAATTAATTTTAATACTGGAAAATACTTTTTTTTACTACATGTACATCACTCATTTATGAACAAACTACACCGTAAGAGCATAAATACAGCCAAAGGGAAGAAGACATAATGGCCAGTTTCTGTTAACATGTAGGGCTGCACAATAAGGATGAAATATCAGGATTGCAATTATGATTCCAATATCTTCCAATATCTTTAAGTATAGTAATGGATTCATACAATCACTTTTCTCAAATTAAAATAGCTTTAATTATGATTATACAATATTTTTTCATTATGAATTATGTTCGCCGTAAACAAACCTGCACAAACAAGAAAAAATGAAATAAAAAGAAAGTATACAATACAGGTCTTTTAAGAACACCTTGATAAATCAATGTCTTTAATAGACTTTTGTTGAATTACATGAAGTCCTTGATTCTTCAAAATCACTTACCTAGAGCTGTGATTTGTCACCCTGTTTGCAACACTCATTTGCATATTACAGATCAGAATGGCAGAGGCAGAGACTGCGATAGCAGTTACCAGATGCTATATTTTGCAGCCCTGTTAATATGATATATTTTCATGTGAGAAAATACACGTTGAATTCAGTGCGCTGTTCAGATGGATTTAAATGAACATTGTAGGTGTTAATTCCACTGTGGTTTTCACTCTGGACTCTTGTAGGTGGTTGAAGACTCAAAAAGGCCTGGATGTAACTGAGTATTATGTAATGTCAGTATGTAATGTTACTTATTGGTGGTGGAAATGAAAGTGTGGCCTTGGGCCTTTCTCTACTGCACTGATACGAGACTTCCTTTTATTCGGACACTGTGTTGAGCCACGTGGTCAGCAAAGGACCAGCGAGACGTGACCTTCCACACAACAGTCTAGGCCTTCTTGCTTCTGCAGCCCTGACTACGAACATCAGCACTTCTCTTATTACAGCCAGTCATTTGCTGTAATACACAGGCTTCATATATTATAGCAAATGGGCTTCAGGACATAAAGTCTGGCCTTTTAGAGGGTGATGCATAAAGAAACAGTTTCAGGGAAAAGCCAAACGTCCACCAACCCTAGAAGTGATTGATCAGTCGAAATGTGTTTGGAGTCCAGAGTCTCCTTCAGTACTATATCAATGAGCCCGATATCACTAATACTAGAAGTCAGCAGTCACCCACATCTTTTCATCTCCAAAATTTCTCAGGGCAATTTATCCAACTCTTAAGATGGATCAGACTTGTGGACGTGGTTTAGGACACAGTATGACTAACTGTGAGCTGTAAAAATTTTCATTGAGTCGTGTTTTCTTATTTGCAGTTATTTATGTGGCATCATGAGATGCCTTAGTGTTTATCTGACCAAAAATAATTTAAAGCGTCCAAACTCACAGCTTCGCTGTTTGCACAGAAAGAAGTAGAGCTGCACAATATGGATACAATTTTACTGCTATGTATTGCAATTCTTTTCAAGCAGTTAAAGGGCCTAAATTTCTGAAATTAAAAAGGCAGTGTAAATATTGTCACAGATGGTTTACACATTACCACAAACATAATACTATGTAATACATACATAAATATGTATATGCATTTTGGCGCCTCTGAGTACAGCGATATTTCACCATCCCAAGACACACTTTCTTTGTGTTCTCTCGACAATACTAAAAATGTATACAGTTATATTTTATATGAAAAAATGTGTTGATATTGTGCTAAAAAAATCGCAGTACCCTGTATCGATTTTCCCCTCTACTGAGTGTGTTTTCCTGTGTGGGTTTTGACCTGTTCTGGTCGCCGCTTATCATTTCATGCAGAGCTGTTTTTCCCTCCTGCTTTGTTTTCAACCCTTCTGTCTCAGTTGTTCATCATTTTATTGGTTAAATGGATTTGAACGCAGAAATAAAAACATAAAGCGAGAATTAGCTTTCCTGTTATCAGCTTTGAACTTGACAGGATCATAAAGCTGACTGGAATAAAAACACAGCTGGCCATCTTTGTTCAAGAATAGGTTGGGTGTTATGTGCATATTTATTTGTACAGGCAGAAAACACACACACACACACACACACACACACCATTCTCTGAAAATAATATCTCACCCATTTTATATTAGTTATGCTGGTTAAAATGCATTAAATGCTTTTGACAGAGTCCCTGCTTGTGTTCAGATGCTGTTAGTCACGCTGGATTACTCACCGCACCTCACGAAGGCCTGACCAGACTTCAGCATCATTTTATTTTCACTCCAACCCTTCCTTTTTTAACCTCATCTCATTTTTATTGGTGCTATTTTTGAAAATAGCTCCTTTTAAACTCTCCAAGGACTCCCATTGATAACCAGTCAAGAAAGCAGTTTCATGGAAACATTTGGATGATTAGTGTTTGATGAAAATGAATCTGCCAAAACATATCTTTTTTAAAAATCTTTTTGTAATGTCATAAAAATAAATTTTCACATTCCTGCCTTTTCAGCCTGTAGCAGTTTAGCCTCACTCCTTTCACTGACCTTGTAAAGAGTGTTTCATCCTGAACTGCGTCTTTGAAATCACGATACAAGATGGCCAGTCAGAACAGAGGTTATTTACATATATTTACACAATACAACCTGTATACATTAAAGGGACAGAGAAAATGTTCATATAAAAATATTAGGTGGTGTTGTTAATATTTTGGAAATTATTCAGCAAAAACAGCGCGTTTTGATCTTTTGTGATGTCACAAAAGAATTAATTTACACACACCTGCGTTTTCAGCCTATATCCCTGCTCCTTTCATTGACCTTATAAAGAGTGTTTCACCCTGAACTGACCTTTTAAAGTCACAGTACGAAGTGGCCAGACATCACTTACATATATTTGCATAATACAGCCTGTTTACTTCTATGTGAGGGAGAGATGGTGGAAAAATAAGGCAAATTAAATTTTCTATTGACATGAGAAAAAGGCACAAGAAATGGTGTAGCGTTTTGGTAATGATCTGCTCAAGTTCAAATCATGGACGTAAACATTTATCTCAAAACCAAGCAACCGTCTGGCTCGCAGGAAGACGTCCATCATTGTGTTGCTGTATGAAAAATAAGCAGTCAGGATGCATTGTGTTTTTGAGGCGCAGGTTCCGAGTCATTAGTCATTTCTGGACAGTTGGGCTGGATACAAACTGATACAGTGATGATGTAAAACACAGCACAGTATAGTCAAATGTGTTGCTAATGGTGCAATGGTGATTTGATGAAAAGTCTTTGGGGACTATTTGGTTTCTCATAACATTGGTAAAACAGTGTCTCAGTAGAGCTGGGTGTTATGACCTAAATGTTTACTACTGTATTTTTCAGAATTATACCAGTTATGCAGCACACCTCCAGGGTTGTGTGTTCGAATCTGGGCCTGACCTTCTGTGTGTGGAGTTTGCATGTTCTCCTCAAGGTGCCGTGGGTTTTCTGCAGGGTCTCTGGTTTCTCCCAGTCCAAAGACACGCATGTCATGTGAATTGGGGATTCTAAATTGACCGTGTGTGAGCAAATGGTGTGTGTGTGTGCCCTGCAGTGGGCTGGCGCCCCACCTATGGTGAGTCCCTGCCTCACATCCATAGACCCCGGAATAGGCTCCGCATACCCACAAGGATTACGTGGTTACAGAAAATGAATGAATGTTTTAAATCAGGGGCATTGCTATTTCTAAAATAATGTAACCAGGCAAACATACTATAATAAAGCTGTTTTCTTTTATTTTCTTTTGATAAGATTACACCAAAGACAACCTTATACATTATTATATTAACCTGACAGATAATACACTTACAGAAGAGAAGCAACTCTTTGTTGAGGTGATTTTACCTGAGATCCAGTGCCAGTTCCTCAATGGTCAGGTATGGATCATTCTGAACAAACAAGTTGGATCAATAAGATTGTTGAAAAGTATCAGCATTGATAAGCAGTATCAGTACTGATGTCTGAATCAGTACAATATTAACCGTACCCGTCAATAATTGGTCACTGTGATTGGTCGGGACGTTTATACCAAACATCACTGGCTGGCTAGAAGTTCATTTGCATATTGCAACTGTGTTATCAGTATCATAAAAAGCAATATTTAACTCCCTTAAAACGCCATGCATACTTCATCCTTAAAGGGACAATTTCATGAAAAAACACACCCTACATAAAAAATGATTAAAAGAAAAGATGATTATTATATACATTATAAATTATATATTATATAAATACAAGAACAACGCAGGATATGGGCCCTTTAACTGATTGCAGGAAGAGTTTGTGGCTTGATCCGCAGTGAGATCTGTTTTAGGGCTTAACAAATGGGTGGATTCATTTACTTTACTGAAAGTATCATGTAGAAGAATCTTGATGTGTCATGTCATTGTGAGTGTTTGGACACATTAAAGGTGGAAAAGAGGTGAGGCTCAGTAACTCAGTAACTCTGTGTCAACACAGCACCAGGAGAGGCAGCCCAGCCGCGCTGCTCCCCTATAAATTCGGTTCAGACTCGTGGAGGCTGTGTTGAATCTGCGGACCATAAACTTTTAACATAACAGCAGTTTATAAACAAATGTTAGCAGTGACGCTTTTGCCTCTGTTGTCCACACTACAGATGTTATCCATTAATCTAGAGCTGAACAATATGGACAAAATATCAATATTGCAATTTTACAGCTAAATACAGGTCCAGAAAAAAATATAGAGACTAGTGTTGTCAAAAGTCCCGGTTCTTCGGTACCAAGTACGGTACCTAAAAAAAAAAATGTTACGGTACCAGGTTT
>JBBPDB010000036.1:14998407-15014060 GCA_037974465.1 Brachypetersius altus | reverse complement strand
GACAAGATAGTGGAACACACACACACACACACAAGTAGTGGAAGTGTGTTCAGTGGTGTGTACCTTCAGATTAAATGTGTATGTGCACGTTTTTTAGTGGGACCTATAGATTGAATGGGTGTGTGCATGTATTCCAGTGTGTGTGTACAAGGTTTCCAGTGTGTGTGTGTGTGTACACAGATTTTCAATGTGTTTTGTCCCACATGGCTTCCCATACCCAATACAATCATACTACTGCCAGTGTGTTCTTCTCCTCCGTTCTCTTTTCCTCCTCTCCTATTCTGTTCTTTTCTTCTCTTCTCTTCTACTCTCTTCTCTTTTCCTCCTCTCCTCCCCTCTTCACTCCTCTTCTCTTCTTCTCTCCTCTTCTCTTCTGCTCCCTCTCTCTTCTTTTCCTCTCTGTTTTCTTTTCTTCTCTTCCTCTCTTTTCTTTTCATGTCTCTATATCTTATTCTCATTTTCCTCCCTTCTAATCTGTTCTATTCTCTTTCCTCTCTGTAAGGCGTTTCTCACAGCGGGTTCTCCAGGGCGAGAACCGTATCTGGATCCCATGTGTGCTGTGTTTTTTACTGCGGCGTCGTTCAGGACCCGCACTCATCAAAACCGGATGTTTCGGTGGGAATTTTCCCGCGTGTGATTTATCAGGAGATGCACGAGTGACGCAACACGACTGGCAGCCCCTCAACCTTCTGTCTCAACTCGTATCTGCACTTTCTTATTTCAATCATGATTTCTCCTCCTTCTCTCCTCTCTTCTTCTTCTCATCTCCTCATTTCTCATTTCTTCCCTTCTCTTCTCTCTTCTCTGATTCTTCTTTCTTCTCTTACCTTCTTCTCTTTTTCTCTGCTCTCTTCTCATTCTACACTTTTTCTTCTCATCTCCTCCTTTCTCTTCTTTTCATCTCTTATCTTTCCTTCTTCTCTAACCTTCTGTTTTAGGCTCTTGTCTTCTTTTCTTTTCTCCTTCTCTTGTCTTCTTTTCTTATCCCTTATTCACTCTTCTCTTTTCTTCTCCTCTTTTCTCTACTCTTCTCTTTTCTTCTCAATTTTTCTCTCTTCTCCTTTCTTCATGTCTCTTCTCTTCTCCTTGCTTCAAATTGTATTTCAAAATTAGCTCCTTGGAAGTAAAGTATAGCGACAACACAACTGCAAAACAACACAGACCGCAACCGCAAAAATCAATAATGGCACGAACTCCTATGTCCATATTTGCCGGTCAAAATCCACGTAAATCAGTTTTGCAGAAATATTGGCAAAACAACCTTACACACAGTTATAGAATCATATCTTAAGATGTTGTACCAATTGTGACGACACAGTATTCATTTATTTAGAATATAAATCGTTTTTTCAGTTTCCTGAAAAATAGCCGTTTTGGACATATGAGGTTTCCGCCCGACAGTGACGATATGCTATGTGTCACGGTCGCACCGCCCTCTCCTCGTAGGTTCCGCTCCCCGCCCACAGAATATTAGTTTTCCTGGTTGCTTTATCCTAGTGTCTTACCTCCCTTTCCCCCCTTGTTCCCTTTAGAGTCTTGATTTGTCTCACCTGTTTCCCATCCTGCGCACTATTTATAGCCCAGTCCGACTCCGAATCTGCATGCCAGTATTAGCTCCATTTGCGTGTGTGTTACTCCCCTACCTTGGTTGTTCTGCGAGTTTTTGTCCTTGTTTTCCCTTTTCTGTGTTGCAGGCTCGTGCTGGTTTTCCCTGAATCCTGGTGTGCGCCCTGAAGTGGCTGGTTTTTGGTTTCCCCCGTTTCCTGTCTGTTGAGACAAGCCTCGTTTTATGTTTTGTGTTTTTGTGCCAGCACGACCCTTGCTGTTTTTGTTTTTGGGCTGTGTTTTTCTGTTGTCCCCCTGAGTTGGGGTTCCCCTGTTCCTGTTTTGTTATTAAAAATGTTTTCTTTTTCATCCAGTTCGGCGTCCTCCCCTTTCCCTTTCCATACACTCTCCGTGACAGAATACTGGCATCCTCCCTCCTCCTAACATGGACGCCTCCAATCCATCAGCAGCTTCAGGAGCACCGCCAACAGCTGGTGAACATCACGCAGGCGGTTCTCGGACGCCTCCGAGAGTCGGAGGCTCCTCCTGCACCGCTTCCCGCACCTGCTCCGCCAACAGCGACTCCTCCACCTGGATTAACGCATCACTCTTCGCGTCCAGAGAGGTATATGCGGGAGACCCGAGCGGGTGCAGGAACTTCCTACTGGCGTGCGACCTGTACCTCGCTGAGAATCCAGGACTCACGGACACGCAGAAAATATCGGCGGTGATCCAGAGGCTGACGGGGCGGGCTCAGGACTGGGCAGCTGGCATCTGGAGGGGAGGCAGCATGGATACCACCAACTATGCCGCCTTCATCCAACACTTCCAGATGGTCTTCGACCATCCGGGGCAGGGGCGGAAAAGCGGACACAGACTCTTGCGGCTACGACAGGGTCCTGGCACCGTGTGCGATTATGCAATCGAATTCCGCATCCACGCCATGGATAGCGGCAGGAACGAGGAGGCTCTCATCACCGTGTTCCGGGAGGGATTGAGCCCGGAAATAAGAAAGGAACTCGCGTGCCGTGATGTAGGCCTGAATCTGGACGGACTCATAAAGCTGGCTACAGAACTGGAGATGCACATGAGAGAGAAGCCACGAGACCGCGTCCTCCTCCGCTGCAGCAGATCCTGCCACCACGGAGCTTGCCCTCTGCCACTGCCATCCCTGCTCCCGGGGAGACCACTCCCGAACCAATGCAGCAACAGGCAGGGGTGTGCTTTTATTGCGGCCAAGCTGGGCACTGGAGGTTGCAGTGTCCTCGTCATCCTCCATCTCCTCCCCCGATTCAGGTGGTTGAGTTTAGCAGTGGCAATCAGTTTGTAATCCCTGTTATCCTGTCTATGGCTAATTCTGTTATTTCTGTTTGTGCCCTTGTAGATTCGGGGTCGGCTGGGAGTTTTATTTCACAATCCCTCATCTCGTCTCGTCCTTAGGAATTCCCATCCGCCCATTAACCCCCCCTGTCATGGTTCATGCCCTTGACTGTCATTCCGTTAGTAACGCCCCCCTTGGTTTCATCACGCTCCCCATCACTCTCACCATCCAGACCACATATACGGAAGCCATTTCATTATTTGTGTTACCCCAGTCCTATCACCAGGTCATTCTAGGTGTTCCTTGGTTATGTTCACACAACCCCCACATCGATTGGCAGCCCCACACCATTATTTCCTGGTCCCCCTCCTGTAAAAGATCCTGTTCTATCTCATCACTCCCCGTTCACTCCACGTCCATAGAAAGCCCCACGTCACAAATCTCCGCAGACATTCCCCCCGAGTATTCTGACCTTCACAAAGTTTTTTCCATTTCAAGGGCAACCCGTCTCCTTCCGCACCGCCCTTGGGACTGCGCGATCGACCTGATTCCCGGGAAGAATCCACCTTGGTCACGTATTTACCCATTGTCCGAGCCAGAGACAAGGGCAATGGAGAAATATGTGGCCAAGATGCTGGAACAGGGGTTTATCAGGCGATCGTGTTCTCCCGCCTCTCTTTTTTGTGGAGAAGAAAGACTGGGGTCTCCAGCCATGTATTGACTATCGTGGGCTCAATGATGTCACGGTGATGTACACGTACCCTCTGCCTCTATCGAGCGGCTCCGGGGGTCCGTCTTCTTTACGAAGTTGGACCTCCGGAGTGCATACAACCTGGGTGGGTGACGAATGGAAAACCATATTCAGTACGGCCTCCGGCCACTACGAATATTTAGTGATGCCTTACAGGTTGGCAAATGCCCCTTCGGTGTTCCAAGGATTCATCAACAATGTCCTCAGGGACATGTTAAATCAATTCGTGGTCGTCTATATGGATGATATACTTATTTTCTAACGTACATTCAAAGAACATGTGGGGCACGTATGTAAGGTGCTCACCCGCCTGTTGAATGTTAAGGCTGAGAAGTGCGAGTTCCATAAACAGGAGGTCGCATTTCTTGGCCACCGCATCAGCCGGGAAGGGATCTCTATGGAGGAGGCTAAAGTGACAGCCGTGTCTGAGTGGCCAGAGCCCATGACGGTCAAAGACGTGCAACGGTTCCTGGGGTTTGGCAACTACTACCGTAGGTTTATTAAGAACTACAGTCCTGTTCCTTTTTCTCTAGGAAACTGACGGAGGCAGGAAGGAACTACGGCGTCGGCAACCGCAAACTGCTGGCTGTGAAGGCGGCATTGGAGGAGTGGCGCCATCTCCTAGCGGGGACGAGACAGCCCTTCGTGGTCCTTACTGATCACCGCAACCTGGAGCATGTACGACGAGCCAAGAGGTTGAATCCTAGGCAAGCACGGTGGGCTCTTTTCTTTGCCAGATTCAACTTCCAGATCTCGTACCGCCCGGGTAAGTTAAACGGTTGGCGGGCGCTCTGTCACGCTACTATGGGACCGAGAGAGAGGCTGGGGAACCCAAGCCCATTCTCCCACCACGGTTCTTCGCGGCGCCTCTCCAATGGGACCTAGACGAGGAAATCGCGGCGGCACTCGAGGGGGAGATAGTTCCACCCGAGTGTCCCATGGATAGAGCCTACACACTATGTTGCTGTAGAAGCTGCAATTGTAGCCTTTTCTCTTTCATGTTGTCAAAATGTAACACATTTCAGAAACATCAGAGGCAGAACTTTTTTAATTTATAATTATTTTAATTTATTTATTAATTTTTATTTTTAATTTATTGATTGATTGATTGATTGATTTTATTTCTTTTATTTATTATTATTTATCACCACCAATGTTTTGTTTGAAGTTAGTTGCTTTTATTTCTTTTATTGTGTTACTTTGTTTTGCTACATTGAATTCATTTGAATTTTTAAAAGAGTTCATAAATGGATACATTTGAATATAGGGGTTTTTAAAGCTTCAGGCCCACCTGCAGATAAGGAGTACCAGCAGTGAAGCAGCAGAAGAAGCTCCAGCACTATCTGCGACCCTGGTTGGAATGAGCAGCTCAGATAATGGATGGATATGAAATTGTTTTCTTAGTGTAACTTAGAGCACATTCATTTCAGGCACATTATTTACATAACACTGAATATGAATATGAAATCTTCTGTGTATCTAGAGGCACTTAGACTAGGATTTATGCTTTTATAAGCGTGCCCTTTGGCTAAGTATTGAAATGTTTATAGGAATTATAGAAATTATTGATGGACAACAGTGTTTGTTTAAATATGTTTTATCATTTATGCAGTGCTGTTCCAACAGAAAAGCTGTCATGCTGTAATTCAGTCGCTCCTTTTTATGCATTTGAAGATTGAAATCACAAGTGTGGGACATGAATAAATGTTCTGTGCTTGATGCTAAAGGTGTAATCATACACCAAAACTGCTTTACACCATCTTGTAGCTGTACATGTAATTGCAGAAACACACTTGAATGGAAATTGTGATCAAGGGTGTCTGGAACTTGAATGCACTGGCCATGTTTTGAAGACCTTTCGATAGAAGGTCTTTAAATGAAACATCCTTGTAAATGAAATGAGTTTAAAGTCTGAAGAACCTCAGCATAATGTAAAGATTCTTGCAACCTTTGAATTGGCGGAGAACCTTTTTATCAGATGGTTCCATCAGCTCTTCCTGTGAATAGTTCAAAACACCTACTCCAGCTATTGAACTTCTTCAGAGGACCTCGATTGGCTGATAAAAGTAGTATTTTAAAATTGGATTAGTTTTGTTGCACCATGTTAGATGCAAGTTGAAACTACACAGCAAAATTCATGATGTGTAATTGGAGTAAAAATTTGTGTTAATTGTTCACACACTTTCTACAGTCGTTTTTTTTTTTGTTGCTTTCTTACCTGGACCAGAAGAAGCTTTGGTGTCAAGATATATATTCTGTTGAAAGGGTGAGAAACACACCTAGTAATTTAAGTCAAATAATACATTTTTATTTTAGTGTTTTAAACTAAACTAAATAAATGTCAATCAAGAAAAGGCTCTCCAACGGTTGAGATTTAGCATTTAGCCTATCATGTCATACAAAAAGCGACTAGCTAGCAATACATAGACTAGTTAGATGTGTAAGAGAGAATGACCCTGTGTCAGAAATATTCTGTTTCAAAGGTAAGAAGTGCACTTTATTCATTTCCAAAGGGTTTTTGTAATCAGTGCCAGGTTTTAACCAAAAGTAGGTGAGGCAGTTGATATGGAGCAATGCTAATGTGGTCTGACATGCTTAGCATACCATTTTAAGAATGGCAGCTTTAGCCTAGGCTGCTTGGACCCTTTCCTATGAAGTACAGCGAAAATGTGTATCGTTTTTGGTGCAACACACGTGTCTGCAATAAAGGCTCAAGTTTTATAAGAAAATGGTCAGAGACGGAAAATGAACAAAGTGTGTCTCCAGGGCATCATGTCTCCAGGGCAGGGCATGAAACCCTTTTCTTCACATTTCACAAGTATTTAGTCACAAGCGTTTGGATAAGCATTTGCAGCGAGTCATTACTGACTGGGTTTCTTCGTAGGATACAGAGATAGAATACATATGCATATAGTGTAATAAGCCACAAACTAAAGGAATACAAAACGCTTAAAATGAAAATAGAATTAATATTACACAGAAATGTAATCAAGAGCCATACATATGATCTTGTAATTATGTACTGTAATGTTAAAGAAGGAATACTCATTCTTATCCTGGTTTTAGAAAACATTTAGTGTTCACGATAAAGATTCTTGTCAAAGTGGTGATGCAGAAACTGAGACAATTTGCAAGATACTATAGAAGTTGTTCTGAAAACAATGTATCGTTCCAGAGTATCAAAGAAGATACATTTGTGCTGAAATTATTGCTAAACTCAGTGGTAGTGATGTGGTAAATAGTGTGGTGTGAGCCATTGTTTGTGATTTGGAAGATTTTGCTGATGGAAAATTAAGTGGAATATATTGTCTTTTGTGCCAATTGATAATCCTGTTAGATCTACAATGGAAAAACATCTCGAGACTTTTGAAGATCCAGCTGAGAACTAGGCACAATGCAAAGTGTTAAATTAACTCTGGACCGGTGAGGATTATATAAACACTGGGACAGTGCTGATTTTAACACTGTGGGTTTTAAATGAACGTGATTTTTCTGTGTACACACAGCAGAAACATAGATATCCAGTGCCGCACTTTTCCACACAAAATAATTGGTGCCAGTCCCTAAAACAAACACCGAACCGGCGCCTAAACTATACCGGTCTTGTAGCGAGAATCCATGACGTCACGAGCGGTGGGCGGAGTCTTGTACGTAACCGTTGTCTATGTCGATCTCTTTCAACGGTAATAACCCACTGAATTAACTGAAATAAATTCTCAAAGTTTGGAGAATAACCAGCAAGCAGGAACTGAGTTCGATCATGTTTGTTTCTGTTTAGTGGGCGTGGCCTGTGACGTGTTACCATGAGGCTTCTGCTGAGCTCCGGTCTAGTGTAAACACGGTCCGGTTCTCGGCTGGTTCCCAGAACCGGCTCCTGGCACCAGCAGTGTAGTGGAAAAGGGGTGTATGCTGTCCTACGGTATGTGGAAGTCCATTATAAAACGTTAACACTCACATATATCATTTGAATATTTAGGGCAATTCCAAGGGCCTTTTTTATGGCTATTGAATGCCAATTCCACTTATTGTTCCTGCTGAACCGCACCCTTGCCTCCACCACACCCACCTAGTAACTTTCTTTTTGCCCTTCTTACACGAGACACTCGGTGCTGTTCATGTTACAAAAGTAGGCATTTATGTTGCATTTTTTAAATGTTTACCATGTTTGCACAAGTACCACTTAGTAGTTGAGTTAACAAACAAATTTAGTAAATACTAAACTTAGAAAATAACATTTCAGTAGCCCCAGAGGTCATGATCACTAGTCTGAGAACCACTGCCCTAAATGTTGTCCTTTCAATTCAATTTTATAAATTAGTCTGAAGAATTATTCCAAACCTTATAGAATCTCCAAATAAGTTCTACATAAATCCCAGGTTTATTTTTAGAACACTGTTTTTCTGTGGCCCCTTTAGCACCCTCCTGGCGACGGTTCACAGATTGAGAATCACTGCTTTGTAGGAATCCATTTGTTGTCAGTTATCCAGTCCAGCTTCTCTCCCACCTGTTTCATAACTGCACATTTATTGCGTGAGCTCTGCTTTATGTTCTCTGAATATTTGCCTTCTCCTTTCCTCTCTCTCTCTCTCTCTCTCTCTCTCTCTCTCTCTCTCTCTCTCTCCATCCTCTCCCTCTCTTTCCCTCTCACTATCACTGGCGGGGATATTCACCCCACATTGTCTGCACCCCAGCCATTCAACAGATCATACCTGTCAGGAAATAACTGGATGCTCATATTCACTGGGTTAACCGAGATTCGCCCAGCCAGGGATTATTGGGCCACGCTGCGTCTTTTTTTCCCCTATCAAACATGCCCCTGTAATGCAATGCTTCCGATGCACTTATGGACAGGAAGCAAGGAGCCCTAATCTGTCTATTTTTCTCTGGCCGCACTGCCGAGCTATTGTCTCCCTCCGACTTTGTTCCGTGGAGGGATGAGCGCTGCCTCAGGCTGTAATCTGTCAGACAGCTCTCCAGCCGTCGAGAACTTTAGGATTTGTGATTTTTTCCTATCCATGCTCTTTGAGTACATCAGGATTTGTGATTTCTCGCTCCATGCTCTTTGGGTACATCAGGATTTGTAATATTTCAGTCTCGGTTATCCACAGGCTCAGACATTAAGATACTGTGACAGGCAGCCTCCACCCTAACCCCCCTCCCTACCCTTTTCGCTCTGTTTTATCTGGACTCCATTGATATATGGATCCGGAATGGCGCTCCATAGGCTTAACATTTTTTTCCCCCCAGTACAACCAGGCGAGGGTGTGTTATTTTTCTTTCAAACAAAACTCCACTGAATTCTAAGTCCATGACCAAAGGGTGTGTTTATTTCAGCAGTGAATGGATTAGTTTCATTTAAAGAGTTTTTGTCCACTCAAGAAAAAAATAGAAAAAAGTAGAATTGCTGAGATAAAAAAGATGTTTTTTTTTTTTTTTACCTCAATTCCCTTCTTTGCTTTTTTATTGTCCAGACAAGAACTTGCGAATGGCATTCAAAGCTTACAAGGACAACTCGAATCCACCTATGATGCATTGGTTGAAAAAAGTCAATCAAATGCTTGACTGACCAAGTTCTCTGCACCTTGAAACCATTACACAGTTTTCAAATAAACCACCTATAGAAAACTATATACACACACACATACACACACACTCACACTATAACAGTACTGATTTCTAAAGAACATGTTGGACTTTCCATCATTTTATAAATCACATTCATCCCTTTCTTACTGCTGTCTTACTTTCTGCTGTGCTTTCAAGTGACTGTTACATTGAATTCATCATTCCTAATTAATGAACCCACAGAATTGCTCGAAAATGATTTCACGTTGTCTTACATTATAAATAAGAAGATTTTTTCCTATAATGTTATATGTGTGATATTCTATGTAATTTTCCTAAAGACTGCATTTGCTTGTTATATCAGGGTTACTCATCGTAAGTAATGTTAAAAAAAAAAAAAGTTAAATTCCTTTATAAGTCCTTTATAACCACTGGTATAAACCTACATAAACCCTTATAATTTAATAGGATAAAATAAAAATCTGTACATGAGTATTGTGGGAAAAATAAATAAATAAATATAATATTTACTAGAAAAATAACACAAATGTTATATCCCGGTATGCGTCCACTAGAGGCCGCCAGAGGCTAAGTTTATTTGGGGGCTTTTATTATGAAGGGTGATGGGTTTCCGTTGATTATGAGTCACAGCTGGGTGGTGTTAGAGTTTTGGGGTTTGTGTTCTTGTTTGTATTGCTGGTCCGCCGTCATGTTTGCCGGTTAGGCAGTCCTGTTTCTGGTCCCTTTGTTTGTGAAATAAAAGGAATATTGAAGCATGGACGTCCCTCATTGTGTGTAGAAAGCAGAGGAAGGTAACAACGAAAAATATCATATGTGTGTATTATTTTATTTTAGCTCATTTGCATTAGCAATTTCAATAATTACTTGACGCTGCTTTGCACCAGGATAAATGGGACGACTGGCATTCAGTGCATGTGCCATGTTTCCTGTTCAGAACAACTACCAGCTGTGCTCTTTCAATTATTATAACACTGTGCCTATGGATAATATATATATTTTGTACCTGAAGTGGTTGTTACCGCATGGCCAGAGTTTCTGGATCCCAGTGGGTATGGCTGGTGAACAGGTGGACGTACAACTTTTACCGCTGTTTTGTCTATTGATTTGTTTTTCGTTTTGTCTGGGATTTTTGCTCCCTGGGTTTCTTTTGTTTCATATTGTTTGGTTTACGTTGTTTCGCTTATTCTGCTTTGTTTATTGATTTGTGGCTTTAGTTTTATTATCGGTTTATCCTGTTGATTGTTTTTTGTATTGTTTGCAAACAAACTGTGAGTATCTGTGTCTTTCTAATTATTGTTAAGCATTTCTGGTCCTTTCTGATTTTGGTGGGTTTCCATGTGTTCCGGTTTGTTTAATTTGGATGTAGAGATTTTCTTTATTGTGGTTATTTAATTACACAACTTTAATTTTCAAAATTAATTTTCATAAATAGATATTGTCAAAGTTTTAAATTAATAATATGCCAGGTTTTTCACTGTTGCCAGGTGAATGTGACATGTTGAATGTGAAATGGAAATTAATGCTCATTTGGGATTATAATGAAATACAGTTTTAAATTACAGACAGGTGTCTCTGTCTCATTGTTTTCTGACTAAAAGCCAAGATGAATTGTGTTAACACCACAAAAAAACCCTGAACAATAACTATATAAATATTTTCTCTTTGTATTTTCTCTTTTCTGTCTCCAGATGCTTCCGTTGTTTTGAGATGTCACAAATTGTTTCCCTTTCCTGAGCATCCTTTAGACCAGTGGTCCCCAAACCCCGGGCTGCGGACCGGTACCGGGCCATGGGTCATGAGGTACCGGTCCGCGGGCTGCACAGAAAAAAAACCCCGTAAATGTTATGTTGTTGGCTTGTTGTTATGAAAAAGCTGTTGATAAAGCTGCGAGTACACACTGGATTTACGTTTATTATCATATTTTATGCGTATCATTTATTTGTATAAATACGTATATTTATCTGCCGCTCCTTAAAGGCCGGGCCGTGAAAATAATTTCTGATGTTAAACCGGTCCGTGACGAAATAAAGGTTGGGGACCGCTGCCTTAGACAATATAAGCTAATTGTATGCTAATAATCTAAAAGTTGTTATACTGCCCTCTAGTGGTGTTTAGGCAAAGCTGGCACTTATTCAACGACCTCTTTGGTAAAGCTGGTACTTCCTTGGTACCTTTTTGCAATAGATGAACACTTCAAGTAATTTTGTCACAGGAACAATAGGAAACTCTTTCTGCGAATAAGTGGACTCATAGCTGACCTAAGGACAAATTATATACAAAGCAGAAGGCCCTTGCAGTTGTGTACTTCGGAAACAAAGCCATAAAGGAATGGCACACGGCGGTTTACTCTGAAAATGAATTCCATTAGTCATTACCTCAGTTAAACCCCTAATCAGTAATGCGGTAAGTTAAAGGATTACACAATCACACCAACGGGTTCGAATTACGTTCCATTGCTTTCTTGCTCCTCAATCAAATGAGGTTTTCTAACTGAGGGGGTATTTTTCTTTAGCCAAGGCTCTTATTACCTCTTTAAATTCTTTTGTGTTCTGCTGACTTGTGTCGCTGGAAGGAATCCATGGTTTTTCTTGACAGATACCACAGAAGAACCATTTAATGAACAGTGAACACACATTTGCAAACACAGTTTTTTTTTAATTCAGATTTTAATTAAACTTTATTTTATATTGTTCTTGTCTCTGTGTCTGTCTGTGTCTTTGTAATCATTATATAAGCAATTTCTTCCAGGATCAGTAAAGCTTTTTGATTCTGATCAAAAGTGAGATGAGACAATGTTTCTTTACGGACGACGGTGCAACATATAGCAACATACAATATTACAAGAAACAGAGGACAACAGACAGACTGTAATTCTTTAGGTGGTTCTCATGCTGAACCTCCATGTATCTATATGTATGTTTTGCAAAAATGGGCTGGAGCCAAAATATGAGCCACCTTAAGATCTGACTTGGGAACTAAAATGAATCTTCTGTGACAGCGGTTCTATAACTAGTCCTTAGGAACCCTCAGAAGGTCCACCTTTTATTTTGTCAATTCATGACTTCAAGCAAAAAAAACACTGGCTGGGGATCCCTGAGAAGAACAACTGTTCTGTGGCATCATTTTTGTTTTATTTAATTTTTACACACAACTGTTTATTCTTATGTTTGTAGGGGGTTCCCCTGCTATGTTCCTCCTAAATCAAACTTTAAAGCTCTGCGACCAAATCATCATCACTCTTACATCTGAGTTGCATGCAAGTCTTCAATGACTTCCACCTGTCCAGTTCCTGTAACTCCTGTTCCTGTAAAATACCAAAAGACACATTTTAGTCAAGAAATCGCAGGGCTTGAAATTGCAACCATTTTGGTCGCATATACTCCCGAAATTTACCTCAAAATATATTTGGGAGGTGCCGGGCGCGGTTCATTTAGCCGTCCCTGGCCCGCTTGGAAGAGGTGTGCCAAAGCACGGTTCAGTTGGACTCGGGCGCGGTTCGCATGTAGTGTGAGCGCTAACCGTGCTGGAGCACGGATCAGGGCGCATGACGCCACGTTTTTGCGACGCTCCAAAACCATTTTTCGTGCGACAAAAGCAATTGACCTATTTAGCAACAGGCTGTGAGGGGGCTGTGGACCAAACAAGGACCAAACGGGGAGCGTTGGCGGGGCGGGGCGTGTATTTTAGGTGAACGTACTAAACCAAATCACTTCAAGTGATTTGGTTCAGTACGTTCACTTAAAAGATCGCGAACGACACAACACTACTTCCCACTGCCATTTCTCTGTTAACAGGAAGAAAGCAGACTCCAAAACTGCTGTTATTTATTTATTTATTTATTTATTTATTTTTTTATTTTTATTTTTTTTTTAACGGAGCATGAGCTCTCGCAGCACTCGCGACACCGGAGCCACTGCCCTGAATATCGAGCTTCGGAGTTTAGGCTCCGTCGAGCAGCCAGCCGTCAGTGTTTTAGAGAACTGTCGAAACCGTAATGTTTATTTTTATTTTTAGGGAAAATAATGAAATCGTAATTAAACCACAGAAAAAGACAGCCTCTTCAGGACTTTGTCTGCCAAAGCTTGTTCAGCTCAACACCTCGTTCCCCATTTTTCCCTTCGGATTTGCATCAATCTCATTATTAACCTTTAGCGCCCTCAGTTGACGGAAATCCGTCATAGCGACGGAGAACTTTAATCCATGGATTCCAGACTTCATCAACAAGTTATTTCAGTCATTGCCAAGACATATGGATGTGGTCCTCCAAGCTCATGGAAGTCATACACGTTATAAATGTTCTGATGTTATTGTAGCATGTTTGTATATTCTAAATAAAGTATATGCATATTTTCTACATTATTTTTGTATATGACAAAACTTTTGTCCAGGCAAAATATGACCTTTCTGTCCTAATTAAAAGAAACAACTCATGAATGATGCAAAACTTTATTTTGGTATAATAAGCATAACCTAGAGGGCTATGCAGTTCTTATAAGCCAGATTCCAACTAATTAACTACAAATCTAGTTATTATTTGTTGTTCCAACAACTTGGTTAAGTGACAAGACTTTTGTCGGACACTGTATAGTTGTGAATGAATGACAAATTTTGTAAACTCTGGTACAAGTCAAACCAAATATAAAATACGTAGTGTGTACTTTATCTGTCAGAATGCGATTTTAAAAAGTTACTTATGTACTTTAAAAGACTACAAATACGAAGTGTAATTTTACGGTTATGGTTTCATCATTACGAAAACTAACTGACATCCATGACTCACAAGCATTATGTATTGAGCAGAAAATACATTGATTCCACAAACCGCTTACGCGTTCAACCTAATGGCGCCAGAAAGGAAAATACTACAGACACGGAACGAAATCAAGCCGTTTATTTACGTCATATTGTTGATATATAATCAGTTTCTGGAATTTCTCTTATATCGTCAAGTAGTCATGGCAAAATGAGGCTTCCTGAACCAATGAGGCTTTCCAGCCCAAAGGTTAGTCAATGAGTAATTCCTGGAAGCCTCATTAGCTCACTAGTGACACCTGCTGCACAAAGGAATATATGACGGACAAATCAACCCTGAGCGAGAGCATCCTGCTCCTTTGCCACATATAAAGAAAATGGAATGCCTTTGTATAAAATAAACTATTTATGCCACTCTGTGTGAAACAGTGAACACAAAAGTGTGTAATTCTCTTTCGTAATGATGAAACCACAACCGTAAAATTACACTTCGTATTTGTGGTCTTTTAAAGTGCAAATTTTTTAAATCGTATTCTGACAGATAAAATACACACTACATATTTTATATATGGTTTGACTTGTACAAGAGTTTACAACATTTTCATTCATTCACTATAGACTAATATGCTTGTGCGTGCACATCTTTTTTTGACAGCAGCCTTACCCCAAAGCCCATTCCTGCTGGTCTAATAACAATGTCCAGATGGGAAACCGGAAACTCACTTGAATTTGGTGGCCTGCGTCTCCACGGTAACAGAGAATCCCAGGACCCCTGAGGTGTTTCTGCAAGTGGGGTACACATGGTACCTGCATGGAACACACACACACACACACACGTTTGTACATTACACCTCAACACAAAACACATCCATGCTACATTTCTACTTAAATACCGTCTGTTATACTGTGCTTTTCATAGACTGACTGTATAATTATAATGATCTGTTGATGCCCATCTGCACATACAGCTCTGTAAAAAAAGAGACCACTGAAACAATGTTGTTTCTTAAATATTAATTTATCTTTTATAGGTGCAAGTACTGAACTGAACTGATTATGTTTTTTTTAAACTGCAGACAATATTTCTAATTTCCAAATATTGCTCTTTAAATCATAAGTTTAAAGGAAATAACAATACACCGAAATAAGAGAAATGATGCAGTGTTTACAAACCTTAAATAATTCAGAGAAAACAAATCACTCGAACAAAATGGCGATATTTACCACT
Source organism: Brachypetersius altus (assembly GCA_037974465.1). NCBI lineage: Eukaryota > Metazoa > Chordata > Actinopteri > Characiformes > Alestidae > Brachypetersius > Brachypetersius altus. The sequence goes on along the minus strand of JBBPDB010000036.1, from coordinate 14,998,877 downwards.
GACTTGTTTTGCCATCCAACTGCTCACATTGCAAGAGGAGGGTGTTGATTACAGCAGTGTTTTATACTTTTCCTCATTAAATAAGCTGCTGATCACTGATCAGTCCCTCATAAAGCAGAATGAGGTGTTTGCGGAGGAGTTTAACAGACCCGGCTATGGAATGGTTGTCAAACCCAAAGAGATTCTGATTTATGAATAAAATACAGTAGTCGCTTATTTTTCTCCAGAGCTGTATAAGGAACACAATTCCATTCCAGTATTGTTTTGGATATTACATATTTTTTTTAATTTTTACTTTTAGTTGCGGGTTTATATATATATGTATATATTAGGGCTGCACGATATCAGGAAAACATGCGATATGCGATAATGTTGTTGAGTGTTGCTATAGCGATATCACATGTGATAAGTGAGTATAAACTTAGCCTTTATAGTGTTAATGTTTTTCTGCTCTGGATTTGCTGCTAACA
>JBBPDB010000036.1:14986329-14998307 GCA_037974465.1 Brachypetersius altus | reverse complement strand
TCAGTGATTTGTTGTAGCTGGTTGTTGATTGGTGTAGTTTTCAAATTAAAGAAATCTGTTAATATACAATTTGTAGTTCTGGAGCACATTAATTTTGGGTGGGTGCTCCTAAATTTTTGCTGATGCTCCTAACTTTTTGAAGTTGGGAGCACCAGTGCTACCAAATAAAAATGTTAATTTCGAGCCCTGATTCATTTTGTGTAACTCTTAATTGTCATGGCCGTGCTTTGTGGGCCACGCCCCCTGTACCTTTCACTGTGGCACTAAGCCTGGCACTTCCTCTCCACCTGTTTCACTCTTGTTTGGCTTTTCCCATTCACCTGATTGCTTGCACCTGTCTTGAATTTCTCTCTCTCCCTATTGGCTGAAACGGTCTTGTTTTTTTCTCTTTCCTTATTGTCTGCACCTGTTTTGCATTCCCTTCTCTCCCAATAAATACTTGTAGCCTTTAGCTGAGTCTGGCATCCATTCACCATCATGCCTCTGGCTAGCATGGCATGTTTGTTTTATTAGTCTGTATGTGTGTCCATCTCTAATAACTACTGGCAGCTCTACACTCAAGACACTGTCCAGGTAAAACTTGGGCTGGGCTGGGCATTTCCTAGACTTGTGCTGGAAACCGTAAGCTTGGCAGTTCCTCCTCTGCACTGCTTGCAATGAAGCTGCAGTGGTGCCATTCCTGGCACTTTGTTAACAAGCTGTTTCTGTTCTCTAACCACTGTGCTGCCCGAGCGGCACCACCATCGACACTGCAGCACTGGACTGCTTTTTTTCCATTCACATGTTTAGCCGAAGCTGCTTTATTCTTGCTTATCTGCCACTTCAGTTGTCCACACTGTATTCAGCAGTTCCTTAAGTTTTGCTTCAGTCGCTGCCAGTAAATCTCATGGTGAAATGCAACACGACATTAGTATAGTCTTACATTTCATACATTTAATAGAAATGTAGGAATACAATTGCTTGCAATAAATTAGGTTCACTTTAAATTGAACAAAATAAATCATCATTTTTCTATTGATGTAAGAATTTTTTAATTAAACCTCTAATTATACCTAATTAATATTTTAGCTCTGTTCAGCCTTTGTGAACACGTTCAAACTCAGTATTTAGGTTCAAAGCATAACAAGGAAAAGTTAAAAAAAAGAATTCATAACTAGATACATTGTTTCAAGTTCAAAAGTGTTTGACATGTCACATGCAGTTCTACTTACAGTGAAATGCTTTTCCGGCAACACAGCTTTGAAATGTGACATGGTTGTTTGGGCAACACTATATTTACTTACATGATCACCTACAATGTTCTTAGACAGGCACCAGGTGAGTTATTTGACCTATATTTAAACATTATAAATGCCTTTATATACAGTTCAAATCCATTTGGTCTAGAGTAGAATACTTTTGTGTATAAAATGTGTTTTGTTTTGGATGTTGCTGTGAGTTGACTAATTAGCCTAAATCATGCCAAAAAAGTTGTAGTTTTCAAAAGCGCCTCCTGAAAGCAATTATTTATTCATGTCTACCTCAATCTTTGCATTCCTATGCGTTTTTTTGTACACGTTCCTATTGGAAAACAAGGGCATACTGCTGTATTCACTCACACTAGCGCTGTTCCTGCTCCCATTGACAGCACTGTATGTTGTCCTGCCAGTACATTATTGTACTGTTTTTTTTTTCTTGTCTTGTGGTGTTCTGTGTTTGTTCTTTGTGCTGGGCTATAGTTCTGGAGGAATGTAGTTTTATTTCACCGTGTATTGTGTATATTGTTGAAAAGACAAAAACCTAAGTGACTTGACTTAGCAAGGCTAATATAGTTAACACATAATAGAAGCATAATCATTTCTTCACTGGTTCAGGACTTATGCTAGATGACTTTATTATGTTTGAATGATTCACTTGCCTCAAACTGTGTTGGTTTGATTAAATGGTTTTTGGACACTGTTGTGATTTGAAAAATAGATAAAATTGTTATAAATAACAAGATGCCACACAGTGACAGAAACCACAGGTATTAAATGTCTCGGCTAATTGGCCACATTCAGAGTAAGATTTAAAAAAAAAAAAACTCTGAATTTTTTTTTTGTCATTTCTGGTCATTTTATCAAGTCTTAACTGTACCCACCGGCATCCTTTTCATAAACAGAGACACACAAATAAAGGTTTTGGCACTTTTCCATGAGTAAAATGCCACCACATACTATCATATTCCATTGAGAACATCTGTTCGTCACAAGTATATCAAAACAAATTTGCCGTCTGTACACACACGCACACCCACGCACAAATATATGCATGAAGTATCCTTGATCTCAAAGCCCACAGCAGCGACCTCACATTCTCGCATTTCATCTGGGCTTAAGAGGACATCATCAGGTGGTCATCAGGGGCCCGCAAGCGCACAATTGGCTCTACAAGAAACGGCCAAACTGGAGCCAAGTCTAATTAAAATTGGAGCCCAGATGTTTCCGCAGCCCCCTCCTCCTCTCCCAAACGCATCTCTTTGGCAGCCGAGACGTTTTTTGTGCCAGCATGCGGCGTTCATGAAAGTTCATTAAAGCAACGTTACATGACTTTAAACTCTGGGAAAAAGGCAGGAGAGGATGAATGAAGCACAGTAGGGCTGGTCACTTAAATATCAGACACAAATATGAAAAAAAAAATTATCAGAATCGGATTCACTTCGGTGGCCAAGATCGCCCGCACAGAAATGTTCCCTGCCTCTTAATTTGGGTACTCCCATAGCACATTAGCAACTCTTAGTGCAAATAGTGGGTTCACACTGGAGATCCCTCATTAAGCACAATAAGTATTAGAACTGGTGAAAACTTAAATGCGGAACATTACACACTTATCAGGCTCAGTGACCGCAGGCTGCTATGCACAGCGTTTCTATGTTACGTTATCGGCATTTTCAGTTAGATTTAATTTTGTAATAGTTACCAGGCAGGTTGTAAACTGGCTGCCATTAGCCTTTGTTTAAGCTAAATAATTTAGAAAGGGCACAGTGCAAGAATATAATACAATGTATAGTGCAGACATGTAGTACATTGTGTTTTTTAACAGTATATTGCATGACAATAATGCATAATTGACAGTGTTCAGTATTTAGTGAAACATACATACAAGGATTGAGCCACCACTCACTTCTTTGTATTTTTAATCACTTTGTTGGTACAAAAATATTATTCTATGCCCATTGAATGGTCTTATCTGTGGCAGATTGAGTAGATTCAGTTAAAGAAATAGGAACTTTTTTTTTACTGCAACAGGTTGCCATGTGCCTAAAGATACAAGGAGCCTAGATAAAGGAGCTCCGCCCACTCAGCTTTCAGCACCACCAGTATACTGATCACCGCCTGATCATCTGGAATAATCTGCTCCTGGTTCTTCACTGGTTCTGGTTAGATGATTTTACGTTTGAGTGATTAATTAATAAAAAACATTCTTCAGGTTCAGGGACTGGACTGAAAATTAGAGTCTTTGAAAGTCCTGGAGAACTGTTCTTACATCACAAAATACAGACTACATTGCTTCTGAAGCAAAATATGAAGGGGTGCCTTAAAAGTGTTGCATAGTCCTATAAAAATATAGTCTAACACATGGTGTTTATTATATAGTGGATAGTGCAAGAATACAATGTATAGTCTAAAACATGGTGTGCAATATATAGTGTTAAGTGTGATACATAAGTGTAAGAATACAGTTTATATCCTAATACATAGTACATAATATGTTGTGTATAATGTATGACATATAAATATAAGAATACAATGTATAGAACGTATAATATAGAGTGTATAGTGTATGATACACTAATGTATGAATGTAGTGTATATTCTAATACATAGTGTGTAACATATAGTCTATAATGTATGGTACTTTATAGACTATATAGGACATAGTGTATGTCATAAGAATGTAGGACATGGAATAGTGATGGAATACAGTATAGTGCACATTGGAGCAGCTTGTGTCCTGTTGTTTAGGGAGTTGCCCCTGAGATCAGAAGGTCATGGATTTATACCCCAGGACTGCTATTGGCATCACTGAGGTAGACTTAAGCAAGTTACCTTTCCAGCACACTGCTCCCTGGAACAGTCCCCCCTAGTGCCTCTCATTGGTGTCTACCTGCTGCTTTACTTGGTGAATGGGTTAAATGCAGAGAAAAAAATTGCACTGTTCACACTGTGTGCTGTGGTGTGGTGTAGTGTGTTCACACGCCACTATAAGCAGCCACTTTACATATATGGTGTTAGAAAGTAGTGCATAGTGTTAAGCGTACAAATGTACAGAGTAAGCATATTGTATGTTGTAAGAATGTAATGTATAATGTAGCAGGAAGGCATTCATATTTTGTAAACTAACCAAGGTAGGATGTCCATATAAAAGAGTGAAATGTTTTATGCAAAATGTGCACATTATACAATATTACTCCACAGTAAATCCCAGATGGAGGTCAGCACATAAAACAGTTCCCATATTAAAATGCTGAGATGAATGAACAAATCAGTGTGACGGCAGCAGAATCGAACACATCTGATGCTGAGTTAAGCATTAATCAGAGGGAGAGGAATGCAAAACATCTGTACTTTCTTTCTTGAAGCCGAGGTGCGATCAAAAGAGGCGAATAATTCGTTTAAAGACCACACTCGCGTCCCTCCGTCGCCACGTGAGGGATGAGCAGCGTGCTGTTGCTGCACCATGAGTAACCCATGCCATCTGCCATGCTTGTAGCTTCCTGCTGAGGCATCATTAATTACCACATCCTCTCCGTCGGGTGGTGGGAAATCAAACACTTACTTTAAGTGCCTAAGCGCATGCCAGGAAATCAGGAGTTGTTTAATCGAACGCTTAATTCATTCATTTATTAATTAGGGGTTATCAAGTGCTCTGGGTGCTGCTTCTATACGGTCTTCCTGTACACCAGGCGCAGCTTTGCGCATTGGTTTATGATGCATGGATATTTAAAGTGAGACTGTATTGAGGTCTGATGGAGTGCAGCGTCATTCACCGCTCACCTCCTTTCTGAATGAGACACCCGGACTTCCAGTTTTTGCGGAAGTCGCACTGAGATATGCTGTTTGGTTAATGATGCACCCCAAGCAAAATATCTGTCTGCTGTTTGTTCAACGTCTCTCTCTCTCTCTCTCTCTCTCTCTCTCGCTCTCTCTCTCTCTCGCTCTATCTCTCACTCTCTATTACTGCCATTTTTTATTATCATACTATTGTACTGTTAAAACATGAAGGGTATAATCCAACTCAGACCTCCTTGGTCTACAGTTTAGCATCTTAAGGAAAGAGAGATCGAGCTATATTCTCTCTCTCTCTCTCTCTCTCTCTCTCTCTCTCTCTCTCTCTCTCTCTCTCTCTCTCTCCCTCTCCCTCTATTTTTTCTCTCCCACAGGGGGGCCGGGTGCTGATGTCAGGGCAGTGCTGTTTCTGTAGTAATGAGCTGTCAGGGATATGAAGCTGGGCACTCTTGTTCTCACATCAGTCCCTGAAAAAAAGAAAAAAGAAATAAAAGACCAGAGAGAGCCAGTGGAGGCTTCTCCCTCAGCGAGCTTCTGCCGAGCATGCCCTGGGGACCGTGGTGTCATAGCCACAGAGTGGAAGCGAGGAGTGCCGGAGCAGTGGGCTCGGTTTTGGACTGCCGAATAAGGCGCTGTGGTAATTATGCCCTTTAGATGGTGTCTCCTGAATGGGAAGAAGAAGAAAAAACACACACACAAAGTCTCGGGCAGAAGCAGCGGCTGAGCCATTGAGGGATTGATTTAATTCGCCAGGCCTTGGTGAACAAAACAAATGCCCTTACTCTGACGGCCTGGCTTCAGTTTGTCTTGCTTCTGTGATTGCAGAGCAGGCGGGGATTAACATAGGAGAGCCCCTAAAGGAATAGATCAGATCAAACGTTTTTTTTCATCTTCAAAAAAGATGTATTTGGAGTATAAATGTTGCTCTTTAATTTAGAACTACAACTGCGAGGCTAACAAAGTGAACAAACGCTAGAAGTCAGTAATCACTCAAATCTCAACAACTTTCAACCCCTTCAAACCGCATTCAGCTCTTCATTAAGGGTGTGCAGGCTTTTGGGTGTGGTTTAGAACACAGCATGACTTGCAATTAGATTTAAAATTAACTTCAGCACTACAGGAAACCGTTTCATACAAACACCAGGGCTGGTATTCACAAGGCAGCCATAAAGCAGACTGATCTTGGATCAGATCTCTTTGTAGATATGATCATTGTCACGAAAATTAGATCCTCCTACTGTGTGAACAGACTCTGTTGTGTGAAATGGTGCTACATGATGAGGTTTTTAAAGCTCTCAGTAAGTCATAATGTATCCTAAACCACACCAATAAGTCTAATCCACCTTCATAAACACTTGGTTGTAGTTTAAGTGGTTTGGGATGTATTTACAGAAAGCATTTTATTTGTCTGACTTCTAGTACTAGCCGCATTAGCCTTGTAGCTTTGGCTCTAAACTAAAGAAGCAAAATTGGATCTCCAGACATGTCAGCTTTAATGAAACTGTTTTTCCTCCCCTCAACAGGGCCAGCTCTTCCTGTGTCAAAACAGTGGTTAATAAGCAAATAGAAGAGACCACCAGTGGCTGTCAAATTGCAGGCGAACTCCAGAGATGGTGGATCTCCAGGGCTGATTGTGATGAAGGTGGGTTGGCTGGTTTAAGCTGGTTTAAGGTTCATTACCATGCAATTTGAAATGACATCACAATCATTTCCTGCATTCACTGAGGATTATCTTAATGCACAATGGAGGAAAATGTAATTAGCTCATTATTCATGTACTAAGCCAAAACATGTCACTGCGGCATATTAACAGTAGCTATTGTCAGGGAAGTTGAATGCGTGCTCTCGGAGCCCGTTCTCGCTAGGCTGGTGTAGATGAATGGAGTAAAGAGGAACTTGGAAAAGAAAAAGCAAGAAATAAAGAAACGAAAGGGAAATGACCAATTCGGTGGAGCTGAATTCGTTGGGCTGGATTTGGTTGCTGTCCATGGTGCTGATTTCTGCTGTTCAGACTCGGTTGCTGTCCGTGGTTCTGATTCCCACAGTGTTCTTCTTGGTTACTGTCCGTGGTTCTGATTTCTATGCGTTTTGTTTGGCTGGTACTGTGGCACTGATGCATTCTCACTGACTCTTTATCCTACACCTACATTGTCATATTACTGTGGCAGATCTAAGCCCACAGGGCTGAGCTCAAATCTCTGAAAATATCGTACAATGTCACGTGGTGACAAAGTGCTCTTATATTGCCGTGACATTTTAATAGCAGTAGACTGTTTATGGCGCTCTCTGTGCTTCTGATCTATAGTTTCATTGCTGAGAAATGTTTAGAGAGCCAGTCTGTCACCATGTTCAACCAACCCATACAGGGTGTTGTGTCAACTCCATAATTAGCATCTAAATGCTGAAGTTGGACCCGTGTTTGGACTGCAATCCAAGAGGGTAGCAGAGGAAGGAACTAATTACAAGCCATGTGGATGCAGTGTCAAAACCTCCACCCACACATCCACAGTGGCACCTTTACATGCGCACACACACACACACATACACACACACATGCGCACACACACACACACATACACACACACATGCACACACACACACACACACACACACACACACACATACACACACACACATTGTCTGCATGAGTGAAAGAAATAGGAGAGAGGGAGAGAAAAAGAGACAGAGAAAGGAGGCAGAGATAAAGAGAATGAGCAAGAGAGAGAGATACTGAAAGAGCAGAAAGAGAAAGAGAGCAAGATAGAGAATAGGAGTGAGGGAGAAAGGGAGGAAGAAAGAAAAAAGTGAGAAAGAGGAAGGAAGGGAGAATAGAAAAAGTTTCACACACATGGACACACACAAATGTTCGTCTCCATCTCACACATGCACACAGTTGCTATACACACACACACCAATAAATAAATAATAATAATACACATTCACCCCCACGCTCGTCTCCTCTGTCTGTAATGTGTGTGATGGAGGCTGAGCCTGGGGCCAGCCCAGCACAGAGGAAATGAACACACACACACACACACACACACACACACACACACCCTTCAAAGCCCCTGCTGCACAGTGGCCAGGAGAGGAGCTCCATAATTACTGCCAAACCAGTCTGAGTCACAGTCTGCAGCAGCTGACTGACTGAAGGTGGCGCTGTTCAATGAGCTCATTCACTTTAATTAGAGGCTCAGATTCACTACATACATCATCTCAAAGTAAACAGAAACCTTTCTCTCTCTCTCCCTCTCACTCTTTTATCGCTTTCTCTCTCTCTCGCTATCTCTCTCTCTCTCTCTCTCTCTCTCTTACTCTCTTTCCCTCTCTTTCTCTCTTTGTCTCTCTCTCTCGCTCTCTATCTCTCTATCTCTCTCTCTTATCTCTCTCTCACTCTCTCCCTTTCTCTTTTTAATTTTGTTTGCTCCCTCCATCTCTTTCTCTCTTTCTCTTTTTCTTATTGCTCTCTCATTCACTCCCTTTCTCTCTTTTATTTCTTTCACTCTCTCTCTCTATCTATCTCTCTCTCTCTCTTATCTCTCTCTCAATCTCTCCCTTTCTCCCTTTTTTTTTCTTCTTTGCTCTCTCTCTCTCCCTCTCTCTCTGTCTCTTTTTTTGCTGTCTCTGTTTCCCCCTCCCAGCAGTTCAAACACTATTCTCGGATTATTTTACCTTTAGTTAGTGTCGAGGTGTAAAATACTTCACCGCTCTTTATTTGCCAATTGAAATGTGCGAATGCCCTGCTGTTCACTGTTCTTTAGCTTGACTGTTAAACTCTAAACCCTGTGTGAATCCACAGAACAAGCCCTCACCCTCATAACTACATCATAACTTCTACAATACTGTGAATAATTCATATTAGTAATGAGCCTTAAGATTAGCATCTGAATAATAAGTCCAGAGGTTGAAGGTTTAATCACTTAATTAGATTCATTTGATTAAAGTCACTTAATAACTTAGAACATAATAACTGATTCACTGATTGATTTACTTTCATACTTATTTATTAACACACCTAGTATTTGATTTATGATTGATTGACTCATGACTTTCCCAGCGTAAAAGTAAAAATAAGCATAATGTAAGGTGGGCCTATTTTTTCATAGTGAAAACGGATACAGAGGGGGAGCACTTTGGGCCTTCGAAGAAGGTCTAACAATTTCTGAGCCTTAAAAAATCTTTTAATTTGTATAATTTTTATTACATTTTATATAGTAATGCAAACTGCTCTGACTGCACTCAGCTGGATTTGCCCCTACTGCATTATTAAGAAACAACAGTAAAATGTCCAACAGTAAACTTTATTTATGGCCAGCCATGCTCTGATTTATAATAGTGAGGACTAATTTTTTTAACAGAGAACATTGTTGTAGCCTTCTGTGTGTTCTAGGTGCATCACTGACTGTGAATACAAAGTGTGGGCTAAACAGTAGGGTTTTAGAAGATGGTAAACTTCAGCAGCTCGGTGCCAGGACATTTTACAATATGTAAAACATAGGTTAATATAGGGCTGGGCGATTTGGCCTAAAGTCAAATTCTCTATTAATTGAACATTTTAACTCGATTACGATTAATGAACGATTATTTTATTTTTTATTTATTTATTTTGCCCTCATAGTTCACTGAGAAGTTGCTCAGTTGTCTCAGTATTTAAGCTCTCCATGCTCAACATGTCGGCGAAGTAACATAAAATAACGGAGCGGGGTCACGTGACTCCACACGAGGTAGTGTTTTTAAAGGGACAGTAATTGAAATAATCGACTTGGAAAAATTTGATCGATTATAGGTTCTGAATGTCGATTTCGATTACTCTCTGATTAATTGCCCAGCCCTATGTTAATATTTTTTATCATATGTTTTGTAATGATGTACAGCAAAAAATAACTTTGTAAAATGTGTCTAATAACTGTGGAAGAGTATGCTTACAATGCAACAGTATAACTACAGTTGATGTATTAGCCATTACAGATCAAGTTCAGTGAAGATCAACCCAAATATCTCCACAGCCAATGCTATTGGCTTGGTGCTAAAACACTAAAGCCTTATGGTTAAAGTGTGTTTTTTTTTTCATTTTGGACCCTGTTTTGATAGTTGACTTACTGGAGGCCGAGGAAGTTCACTGGAGACTGAACAGCTGGTGGCACGTCACTCGCAGTTCTCTGAAGCGTGTGCTAATGTTAATTTCAGCGGAAGGGACAGCAAATCTAATGAAACGACTAGTTCTCAAAGATCTTACTGCATGCTGATGGCTTTCTGCGATTTGTCCGTGACATTTGGCATCACAGAGAAGCGTTGGCTCCATCTCACACACTTGTGCTCATATAGGGAAGGCTTCTAAATACTAGACTATTTTCTTCATGGCATTAGATATTATCAAGCGCGCACGATGTGAAACTCACCCTCCCTCACACATTAACTCACACACACACGCACACACATGCAGTGCCCACACACTCACAACCCTGCAAAATTTTCAAATTAATTACATTGCCTTTTGCACAAGAAAGATTAATTTAACAATTTGTCCTCGTGCATTGTCGACATCTAATGGACCCTCACCCACACGTTTTAACGCAGATTAATTTGTTTAGTAATGCGGCAGAATGGCCTCTGTGGTCAGCGTGGCATTAATGGTGTGTTTTACAGCTCTCTGGAGAGAGACGGCAATTTTTATAAAGCAGCCTAAGATAAAGGCCACGTTCCCCTCCTAAGAGAAACCTATTCATTTCTGCTGGACAGACTCCATCCATAACGTAGGCTTTTAACGTCCCGCCACGTCCATTTTGCTGGGCAGATATCATGGCAGCGGTGCGGACGGACACGTCTCGGCTACGCCGCGGCTTTCATCTTGGAAATTGGACGCTTGCGACACGGAAATCATGAATATTGACAGGGAATGCAGAGCTGGGGTCCTGATGCTCATTTTACGATGTCAGGCCGTGTTGAGAATCTAATTCATTCTCCCGCCCGGACCACCGTCTCACAAACCTGCCAAGTGTGATGGATCGACCGAGAAATTCATTTTCCCTCATGTTCCGGAAATCTAACAACATTTCAGCGGAAAAAAAGAAAGAATAACGAGACAAAAACATTGAGCATCCTGGGGTCATCTTAGCAGGGGGGTGAGGGGCAAGCTGTCCACAAGTGATCTCACATATGTAAGTTGCTTGACCTTCTGCAGCCCAGCTGTATTTCAGATTATCTTTGCTTGCTGGAAAACCACATAGTGTCCAAACTCTTGACGCTTTCGTCACGGAAGATCAAGGGGTGGGAGTTGGGCTGGGAAATGGGCTGGCAACTCTCGGACAAGAGCGGAACGAAAACAGAGCAGCGGCTTGTTTTTACGAAGGGTCAGGGTTACATTAAGTTGGCTAATATTTCCTTCCCTGGCCACTGCCAGAGCGTGCCGGCTTTATGCTGAGTCTGCGCAATCCGAGAGGAGAAAGCGGAGGCAATCGGCGGCCAGGTCGACAGCCCTGATCGATTATTGGCCCTGCGCGGTGGCCCGGTGATTATAGATCATTTGTATGTATTGTGTTTACTTACTTAAGCGTAGGAGGCTCTAATCAAAGCTGCTCTACTGAGTTACAATGCAGATACTGGACTGCAGCCATTCTCTTTTTTTCCCTTCCTCTTCTTTATCCTGAACTGCTGATCCGCTGAGGCGATCGGCCATGCGGCTTCATCATTACGCTGATAAAAGGCCATCATTTGAGCACACAAGCACACACCGCAAGCACTTCATTAACCCCCTCACCTATTAGCAATATGAGTGTGAACCAAGATGTGGCAAGTAAAGGAGACAGAGTGGATTGATCGCATGGGCTGATTATAAGTAAACCTCTCTCTCTTCCTCTCTCTCTGTCTCTCTCTCTCTCACTCTCTCTCTTCCTCTTTCTCTCTCTCTCTCTCACTCTCTCTCTTCCTCTCTCTCTGTCTCTCTCTCTCTCT
>JBBPDB010000036.1:14970334-14982296 GCA_037974465.1 Brachypetersius altus | reverse complement strand
CTTTAATAGAAACCGCATGCAGGTCTATTGCAGATCTAATATCACTCAGCATTCAGAAAGTGGATGTGACTGAAAAAAACTGAGAGCAGATCTGAGATCAGCAGGAAAACCTGGTTTAGAAACGTGTGCTGTGGTTGAATTACATGAATGCCTCAGTTCACCAGACACACAGGTCTGAAAATGAACTGTAAATATAAACCATGTTTTTCTTGGATAAAATAGGTAAAGCAGTAGGCAGTGTGAAGAAAGATCCTTTTCTAAGCAGAATGAGTGTGGCTACTTCCGGACGTAAAGTGTCTGGATGTATAAACTGCAGTTGTGTCATTAATTATGGGATATTTATGTCTCTCAGCAAGACTAAGGCACTAGCGGTACACACTGGAGGTCATGAGGCTTTGGTGCATCACTCTGTGCTTGTGTAACCTTGGTAATGGAGCCTCTCAGCTTTTAAAAGGCTGAAAGCTGTACAGCAACTCTCACTGTTAACAGCAACAATAAAAGATGAGATTTGAACTCCAGCGAGGAGGAGGAGGAGTAGTGCTGAATATATGAAAAGTAATGTGAGGGGTTTTAGATTACACCAAAGCTGTAGTCACGACCGTCTCCGAGTCAGAAGTGTCTAAAGAGGTTCCAGTCCAAGTTAAGACAGAGTCTAAGCAGGTTAGAGTCCAAGTCAATGTCAAGTCTAAAAAGGTTTGAGTCTAAGACAGAGTTCAAAGAGTTTCGAATCCAAGTCCAGACCAAGCCTAAACAGGTTTAAATCCAAGTCTAACACGAGTATGAAGAGTTTTGTCTCCAAGTCAGGACAGAGTCTAAAGAGGTTCCAGTCCAAGTTAAAACAGAACTGAAATTATTAGGGATGCACCGATTGCAATTTTCTTGGCCGATTCTGATTACTAATTTTTTTTGTAAGTGTGATTGGCCGATACCGAACTTTCCGATACCGTTTTTTTCCCCAGATAACAGAAAATTAGAGCTGCTGGGTTTCAGCTTTTTTAATGTAACGTGGGAGTTACTTTCCCTGTTTACTTCAAATTTTCTTTAATATAAAGCTTTTTTATAACAAAATTTCTTTGCAAATTTAAATAAATAAACCCCCCAAATAAAGATCGGTTTCAAATCGGCAATACGTGTGAGTGATCGGCCCATCAATCGGTGCATCCCTATTAAAAACAAATAATACTGTGTTTTTTGGAGGTCCAAAACGGATGAATGGCAGTTCAATTCATTTCAATAGGGAAAACTGATTTGACATCAGAGTCATTTGAGTTACGAGCTCAATCACGGAACGAATTCAAGGTCAAGGTACCACTGAGACATTATTGCATCCCTATCTGAGATACTTTTAAGTCTGTAGAAAAAACAGGGTTAGGGTTCATTTAATGTCCCGCCACTCAATCGAACCCAGTCACTTATCACTGTATATCACATATTGAAGACTACACAGATCAACGATGGAGGCTTTGCAGCACTTTGTATTGGCTGCATTATATGGATGCAGTGTGAAGAGAAATCTGCTGACCTTTAGTGGTTGGCTATAAATGTGACGCTCCTGTTCATTCATTCTTGATTTCATTCAGAAAACAGGGTTGGTTTCAAACACGGTCACTGAGGTGGTCCTCCATAGAATTAAAGCATATTTTCATTACTTTCATTTTTTGTTCTGTTTGCCATATATATATATATATATATATTTATTAGGGATGCACCGATTGATCGGCCAGTGATCGGAAACGGACTCACACGTATTGCCGATTTCAAATTTTTTTGGGGTGTTTATTTATTTGTTTATGTATTACATTTTATTTATTTAAATTTGTAAAGAAATTTTGTTATGAAAAAAAGCTTTATATTAAAGAAAATTAGATTTTTTTTTGTATTTGCTGTAGAGCTGCCACTATCATATGTCACTATTATAAAAGTAAACAGGGAAAGTAAGTACCACGTTACATTAAAAAAGCTGAAACCCATTTTTTTGTGTCGTTGTCGTCGACTACATGCAGCAGCTCTGATTTTCTGTTATCTGGGGAAAAAATCGGTATCGGAAAAATCGGTATCGGCCGATCACACTTACAAAAGAATCGGTAATCATAATCGGCCAAGAAAATTGCAATCGGTGCATCCCTAGTATAGTGCATTATTATAGCCAGTATAGCAGTTGCATACAAGGAGGACCTTAAAGAAAACAATATCTTTTCATTAAAATAAAAAACTGTAATCATGCGGTAGGTTTTAATAATGGCATTCTTAGTGGTAACCTTCTTGGCTATGTCTTATGTTTATCCTATAGTCGCTACAGTGTCTCCAGACATTCAGGTGTACCTGATTCTGATTTTTTTAGGTTGCAGTATTGTGGGTGTTCTAACTACCCAGTGTAAGACAGCATGGTTTAAAAGTGTGTTATTACGTGGGAGGTGCATGATTGACCAAATTATAGATATTTACGCATGACATTATTTAAATGGTAGCGGGGGGTGGAGTCGTTATGAGTCCTGATGAGTAACGCGCTGCTGTTTTTCCTTCTTTTATTTCACTGTCCAATTACCCTCCTCTGCGCCATTTGACTGATCCAAAAGGATCCTCCTGAAAGGAAAGCTAATCTCTGAGTGATAGTGACCAACGGTGCAACACCAACAGGCCCGCAGTTGCCATGCACTGATCCTTGAATTGGCGAACTGGTGAACTGGCGGTGGAGCCGGCCTTCTATCTAAGGAATTGTTTTAATGCTTATTACCACTTTGTTACAATAATGAGGCCCACTGCATGCTTCGTGCGCCAAAGCATTTTCGGCCCACTACTCCAAACCTCATCCTGCTCTCATAAATATATTTATGTATAATGTGAAAAGATAGCCTTGCTTTTTTTTTTTTTTTTTTCCAGTCAAATCCTCCCTTAATTAGCTGAGGAGCGCTACTGCTTCTCTGCTTGAGGGTGTCCTGTTGTTATCAAAGCATGGAATTATTTCTTCACACATAACTAACACCTCTGTTTATTTTTAAGCTCCTCGCTGAGAGACGTTAATTATCAAAGGATAAACTCATCTTTTCCCAGAAAGCTTCAAAATGAGGATAAACACTGGGCCAATTATTTTGTGATGTATAGACTTAATTATTGTTGGCGGTGAGGTCATTAGAGTTTCATAAACAAAATTGATAAGTAGGGACTTTGAGGTTTTATCTTGGTTGTAGCGTAATGGTTACTATAAACGGTTTTCTCTATAGTCTGACTTCCGAACCGAAAACAAAACTTCTGCCTGACTGCTTTGATCTGTCCTTATATCACCATTTTTTGCTGCATGAACTTGTCGCCGCTATCTTGTGATAATGTTATTGACGGACGGCCTACGGCATTCGCTCCTAGACCTAGGGCCTGAGGCATGGGTCTGAAAGCACATATAAGTATTCAGATAACAAAAGGTTTGAGTGTGTGTGTGTGAGTGTGTGGGAGGGCAGTGCTGGAGTTCATCCGCAGGCCACTTTAACACTTCATAGGATGTTGCGGCGGCATGCTGAGACTCAGGGAGCCACGGCATGTTGGCCATGTCTGTCACATTCAGAAAATGAGAAAGCAAAGGTGACTTGGGTGAGAGGTGATCTTGGTTTCCACAGTAGAGGAAAAGTGGGACAAAATTTGACACGGGATACTTTGAGCCATAGCTCAACGAACAAACAACTTTTTTTGTGTCCCAGGTCAAATTTTGTCCCACTTTTCCTTAAGGCAACTATATTTCAGGATGGCCATTAATGGTGTGCAATGGAAACCTTATATGCTACCAAATAATATGATCTAAACTAGGGAAGACATGGCTGGGTAGTCATTCAGAAAAGTAGTTAAATAGTGAGTGTTGTCAGAGAAAGCCAGCCAGATTTTATCAGCAGATGCTGCTTGGAGGTGTGAGATATTCACTGCAGGAAAGTTTTTGTTTCACGACTAATGGCAAACACTAACTCCTAAAGCTAATAACAAACCACGTCTCAGGTTTTGGCTACTGGCTATAGCTAGTAGACTGGAGGCTATAGATATAACTACGGCTCAGGAGAATGAAAGACTAAAACTAAAGCTATGGCGAAGCAGAATGCAAACATAAGCCCAGACAATAGTAATACATTGGCTTAGGGCTATGCTAAGGCCACCAACTAATCTAAATGTAATCCTGGCAGCACGTTCGAGCTGCATGTGAAAGTAACCGGGAAAGATAGCGTATAAATAACTTATAGGTCTTCACACATATTGGGGAAAATGAGCCAAAGGTGTTAACTCGGATGAGACTGAGCACTGCAGGTGTACTGAGTAGATTCAGAGCCACGTAGAGACAATCTGGGTCTGTAGTTAGTCAAGTACTGTTTTCCTATTAAAGCAGAAACCTTTGCAGTCCGGTTAAGGAGACTCTATTCCAGTGTCATGCTGGAATAGAAAAATACTTTCCCCAAACTGTCACAAATTCAGAAGCATGTAATTTCTTTAAATTATTCTATATGCCGTGGAATTAATATTTGCTGGAACTAAGGGTACTAGCCCAAAGCCTTAAAAACAGGCGCAGAACATAATTCCTCATCCACCAAACTTTAAGTCAAGTCAAGTAGATTTTTTATTGTTATTTCTACCATATACACAGTACATAGTAAAAATGGTTCCTCCAGGACCAGCAATACAAGAGCAGAACAGAACAGAACAAGAGCAACAATACCACTAAACGGGACGGGACTCCACTAAACGAGACAGGGCACCCCTAAATGAGACTGGACACCACTGAACGAGACGGGGCACCCCTAAACGAGACGGACCACCCCTAAACGAGACGGACCACCCCTAAACGAGACAGGACGCCCGTAAACGAGACGGGACATCCCCTAAATGAGACAGGACACCTCCTAAACGAGACAGGACACTCCCTAAACGAGACAGGACCACCCCTAAACGAGACAGGACCCCCTAAACGAGACAGGACACCCCTAAATGAGATGGGACACCCCTAAACGAGACAGGACACCCCTAAATGAGATGGGACACCCCTAAACGAGACAGGACCACCCTTAAACGAGACAGGACCCCCTAAACGAGACAGGACACCCCTAAATGAGATGGGACACCCCTAAACGAGACAGGGACACCCCTAAATGAGACAGGACACCCCTAAATGAGATGGGACACCCCTAAACGAGACAGGGACACCCCTAAATGAAACTGGACACACCTAAACGAGACAGGGCACCCCTAAACGAGACAGGGCACCCCTAAATGAGACAAGACACCCCTAAGAGACAGGACAAGACGATGTTCAGTGTAAATGACAGTGGCTACATTAAGGATCAGTACAGTATTTGACCAGGACTGTAGTTTAGCGGCAGAGATGTGCAAGAGTGCAAATGTGCAAGAGAATGCAGGACATCAATAAATAAATATGTGCAATTTAAAAACAATTTAAAATGGCAATAAATATGACTGTGCAGTTTCTGGCAGCATAAAAAACTGAGAGAGGGCTCAGAGTCATGTGTTTTTACAGAATGTGTGATATGAAAAGAGTACTTTAATGTTGGTCCTATGGTTGGTACATTCCAGCAGATAGTATTTTTACATCTGCCAGAACTGTCAAAGAAGCTCCAAAGAGCGAGTCTCTACCACCCCAGAGTACAGTGGCAGTGCATTGTTGGGTGTGAATACCACTGCAGATGAACCAAAATGAGCTTTAATCAACACAAGCAGGGAAAATGAGCTCACAGAGCTCCAGACGAAACAAGTGAAACACAAGACTGGTGCAGGGGTTGTTCCTGGAGGTCCTTCACTCCCTTGGGAACCTGAGCCAGGGGGTTTTACTCAGCTGTGTAATCGAGTGTTCTAGATGCATTTAAGCTCAATGGTGGCCAGTAGTGGTAGTGGTGAGAGCTCTCATCTAATCAACCAGTGAAGCTCCAGGCTGCTACACCTGTGTTGCCTAGGCACTGAACACACACATACAACATACTGTGACACCACTGAGACGAGACAAGACATGGGTATCCCTAGTATTCAGGTGAGGGGGGCCGTTGCAGGCGTGATTGAATCGGCCCATACGTGGCAGGCAGTGTGTTTTGTTCCATTATAGCTGATGCTTGTTATTGCCCATAGTGATCTTAGTCTTGTGTCCACCTGCTCAATGATGGAATCCAATTTTATACATTTCTTGCTGGATAACATGGGACAAATGATTTCAACACAATATATGCTTCAGGTCTCTTCACTCTCAGTTTGGGTGCTCTAAAGTTATGCTGTAGATGTTTACATTTCACAACAATAGCTCTTACTATTGCCCGGGTGCAGATCTAGTAGTGCATAGCTTCTGTGAACTGGCTTTTTGAAACAGTGCAATCCCGTGTCAGTGTTTTTCTGTTAGGACAGCATGACTATGTGCTTTACTTCACACACCTGTTAGCGATGGGTATTGCTGAAACACCTGAACTCCATATTTTGGAGGGGTGCTCACAGATATTTGGCCACATAGGTTTTCGAGAGCCATGCGTCTAGGTCAAGAACCTTTAAAATGCCACAGTGCGCCACTTAATGACTTCACAGGCCACACGTGTACACACACGCCATCACTGTCGTAATGGTTGAGAGCCCGGAGGATCGCAGCAGCCCGTTGGGAGAGCGTGTAAGCCGTTTAGTCCGGCAACACTGATCGTTTGTCAAAGCGACACCTAGGAGAATCCAGAGACAATGTTGTGAGCTGAGATCAGGGAGTGGGAGCTGAGAGCTGTAATACGATTCAGCTGGCTGATTAGGACCGGGGAGTTACAAATCAGCATCTAGACAGCTCAATCACACACACACACACACACACACACACACGGCCCTCGCATTTCCCTCCAGGGTGCTTCTCCCCACTCTCTCACACTCTCTCTACCTCTCACTCAAATCCCAATCAAAAGTGAGCCATCAATGGAGCTCATCAACACAACCAAGCAGAGAGGAGCAAGGGTGTGTGTGTTTGTGTGTGTGCGTGCACATGGGGGAGGTGATCAAGCTGTGATATTTCTCTCAAAAGCATCCGGGCAGAAACATTTCCAACCTGAACATCACTCCATAACCCGCCATCACCCAGGGGACGTGACAAACGGCATGTTAAAATGACTCCCGGATACAGTTAGTGTTACTTTTCAAATCACCCCATAAATTCACGCCGCTTGTTCATTTGTGCACGAGGCGGGGTGGGTAAATCTGAAACAGGGATTTCGTGCTGGGGCTTTAGGACAGAACTGTGACGCCGTGTCTGTTTCCGTTCCTATTCCTATTTCCGTTTTGGAAGAAAAGCACAAATCTCAGCCCCTCCTCCCGCTTCTGTGCGCTCGTCTCGCTTGCCGCAGGTTTAATTAAATCACCTTATTTATGGAGAGATTGGCTCAGAGAAGGACTCATTTACGGGATTGGAGGCAGAGCCGCCTCACGCTTGGATGGTCGCCAAAATAAGCAGCATTGAAATGATAGAAACCTTCGCCGCATTCCGACTAAACTTATTTTATGTGTGTGTGTGTGTGCGTGTGTGTGTGTGTGTGTGGGTGTGTGTGTAGGTGTGTGTGTGTGTGTTAGGGGGGTGGGTAAAGTGTGTAAGTGTGGCAACAGAAACAGCTCCAATCAGACTATCAGTTTGGCTGGATATAAAAGCAGGTATTGTTGCTTTATTGTGCATCCAAGCTTCTGCTGGGCTCAGAGAGAGAGAGAGAGAGAGAGAGCGACACAGAGAGCGAGGGGGGAAGAACAGGCTGCCAAAGGGAGGCTTTGGGGAAAAGACTCGGAGAAGGCGAAACATCTGGCCTCAGATTTTTAATTAGACTCAGCTCACCTCTGGGATTATTTTTAGTTCAGGGCACGAGGGATTTCTCCTCCTCGCGGACCACCTCATAACAATGCAGAGGCACCTGTGTGTTTTGCGCGTACAGGTGAATGTGTGTGGGTGGGTGGCTGAACAAGTGTCAGCTGGTTTGTGTTTGTGCTCCAGTTTTGTAAAAGCAGAGCTGGAAAGCTAAAAGAACTCTGGGGCTGTGAAAAGACTCTGTGCCGTTTCTCTGTCATCCGCTTGCAAGGCCATTAAAGGCCATGGAAATGTTGGTCCTTGAATTCACTAGACGTCTGTACTCTAATGTTTTAAAAAGAAAACTCTGGCAAAAAGTTTGCTTCTTTAGTTTAGAACTGGAGCTACGAGGCCAACAGTCACCAAAACGGCTTCTTGCGTGACTCAAACCACATACAGCTCTTCATTAGGGCGGATCAGACTTGTGGCTGCGGTTTTGGGCATTGTACGACCTACTGTCAGCTATAAAAATAAACGTAAGCGCTACAGGCAGTGATACAGAATCATCCAAGGAGAGGTTCTGGATCACATTCCTCCATATTTAGGATGCTTGTTGCCACAGAAACTGATTCATTTTACACCTGGCATGATTTGTTGTATGAAGTGTCTGACCGCACTGTTCAGCTACACTGTGAAGTTTTGCCCCCTTCACCTCCCCCACAGCCCCCAGTTTAATTTGTTAGTGTGTTATCTGCCACTCCAGTTGACATTCCAGTAGCAAAAATAGTTAAAACACAACTCCCTCGTGATAAAACACTTCAACGTGCACTGGAGTTGAAAATGAGGCTACTCTGTGTGTGTGTGTGTGTGTGTGTGTGTGTGCTCTTAAAAGTGCTCCTTTTGCTCTTTTTCCTTTCCTTCCTCAATTCTCAGCGCTTTCACGGCAGAACACACTTGCTTATGTAGTTTCTGACACTGTGTTATCTTTAAGAATGGACTAAAATGTGCAGAGGAAGAACTTCAAATTCTGAAATTTAACCATATTTTTGTCCATTTGAGTACATAACAGCATGTCATACAACGGACAATAACGTTGGAATTGCTGCTTAGTTTTAACTTTGTCACTGTGTATCTTCTCATTAGCTTTAGCTACTTTTAAGTAACATTAAAGAAGCCCACTGCCTGGTCGACCATACGTAACATACGATGTGTACACTTTGATTAAAACTATATCCTTTAGGCTCAGTTGTTTACTATTGTTACAGGATAACTGCAATTAATTATGCCGTACCTACAATTAACTGTGATTAATTACATAGTAACTACAATGACAATAGTATGTGAGCAAAGCAGTTCCGGGGAAAGGGAGGAACAGAAGGGTGGGTATGGGCACATAGGCCTGTAAAGGGTTAACTGTGGCTGATTCTATTACCTTTCAGTTCCCTGGGTCCTCTCCAAACCACATACTCAGCGAGAGGCGAACATGAGACTCCAGTAACCCTGCCCTGGCCTCCGCAGTGCTGTGGCCAGATCACAGAGGCTGGAAGGCCCAGTGAGGGTTATGGAGGGTCACCAGGAGCTGGGAGGACGCTTAGACAGCTGAGATGCAAAATTGATTTTGTTTCACTTAGCAGGGTCCAGCGAGAGATGGGTATCAGCGTTGAAGCGGGGTCGGAGGGGGCCTTCTACCGGGAAAGCTAACCGCACTTTAATGCAGGCATCCAGACATAGTACAACATTTTGGGGGATGGGGCCTGCTTGTGTTCCCCGTGGGGATTTTATAGTCACAACAGAGCCACAAAACAAAAGGTTAGTGCTAGCAAGTTATTACCTTATCATCTGCTGCTATTTTATTGCGTTTATTCTTTACGACATGTGCGCCAAGTCATCTTCACGAGCCATTTTGCACAACTGAACTGCTGGTACAGTAAATATTTACTCGCAGCAATGCCAATGTCAGTTACACTGTTGTTTTGTTACAGTAATGTTCTTGTCTTGTCTATTGTTTATTATCTATCTTTTCAGATTTTCATTATTATCATTTATTCTCTCTTTTTTTGCACGGAGTAATTTCCCTCAGGATAAATCTCAGCACTATAGCGGATTGCCGGTAAAGGTCTGTGCAGTGGACCTAAACTATATACATTAGCTAGTGTGCCAAATTCATACAGTTCATACAGTCATGGATAAACTGAACTAGCTCCCCTCCCCACAGCCAGCCCTTTACTGTTTACACCTTTGCTTTAGCTCTTAGCATCTTGCTATATCCTCCTGAGACCCGGCCCATTCATTTCTGTCCTTAATAGTGGACATTTTGTTCACCTGTATCTTCCTTCAGTATTTGGAGAGACCCCATCAAGCCCTATAGTGTTCTGTAGAGGAGATCCTGGGCTCCAGTGATGCTCCTGTGAGGGTTTGCATGCTGGGAACAAGGACTGCAATGGCAAGACATACATGAGGAGCAGCAAACGCAAGATGTTCTTCTTTATAACCAGAAATAATGCTTTCAGGACTATCACACTTAGTGTTGGAGGATGTTCTAGGACTTATAATTCACTGTTGAACTAAAATACATGTCTTGCAAGCAACAAGCAACAGAAGAGATACAGAATTTTATTGTTTTGCTCAAATTTAATGTGTTCTTGGGTTAAAATCACGTTTTTTATTTTCTAAATTCAGTTCTATTTTCTCATGGAGATCGTCCTGTTGTCCTCTACAGTGGACATGCGGGGCAATTAAAATGTATTCAAAAACGTTTTTAGGCCCGAGTAGATAGGAAATCACACAAAAAAGAAACTGTAAGACAGTTCTCGGGAGGATATATTAATTTCTGATTGTATTATTATTTCATGTAATCACATAATTAAATAGGCAACAAATAATAATAGTACTAATTAAATAGGCATAGTGAGTACATGGTGAATTACATTCACTTTTGATTGACAGATTTGAGCCTACTATCCATTTTTTCTCCACTTGTTTTGGGTTTATAACTCAAAGAAAACTTGCTTGAATGTTCAAGGATTTTTTTTTTGTTAAACAAAATTGCACATCGAACAACAACTTTTCATCAAATTTCAGTCATAATAATACAGCTCCTCCTCCACATCAACGTGAATGTGGCACTGAAGGGCAATGCAAATTCCTTTATTTTTAAAAAGAACTTTAATTTTAATAAGTGAGATGTGAGACATCATAAAAAAAGGCTTTTTAAGTGGGACCTGGCAGCGATGAAAAGGTTGAGGGGTCGCTGAGAGGTTTCCATTGAGAGTGTTGCGTGTGATGATACCGTGTTTGATTGAGAGTAAGTAATTGCGGTTGACAGGCCTGTCCTCGATAAAGGCCATGCTCATGAAATAAGCTTTCTTTTGACAGACACCCCGTCATAATTCACAGCACAGGTCCCAGAACACCCATCAAAAGTTCGGACACACCAAAGGCACACCAGAGCATAAAACAGTAGAAAGAACTTCAAATTCTGAATTTTAACCATATTTTTGCCCATTTGAGTACATAACAGCATGTCATGGCTTTCGTCACGCCGGCGCCGGGACACCGCGAGGGGCAGCGCTCCTGGCCCCGTATGAGGAGCTCTCCCCCTTCGCCGCCATCCATCCTCGATATCGCGAGCCGCAACCGCTTCTCTCCTCTTTGTGAGACGACACACGACATGCTGATCATCGGAGACTCCATCGTCCGTGCTACCATGGCTGAAGGTAAGGTGCATACTCGCTGTTTGCCTGGTGCTCGTGTTGTCAATGTCGATACACAGGTTCCGGCGGCCCTGAGGAAGAACGTTGGAGCTGTGGTCCTTCATGCTGGCACGAACGCCAAACATGTAGTCGAAATCTACGTCTCAACGTTAGATCCCTTGCACCTAAAGCACTTATTGTTAATAAAATAATCTCAGACTATCGCCTTGACGCACTCTGTCTCACCGAAACCTGTCTTAGACCAAAGGAATGTATTAGTCTGAACGAATCTACTCCGTCAGGATATTTCTATAAGCACGAACCCCGTCTAACTGGCCGTGGTGGTGGTTTTGCGACTATCTACAATGACGTACTCACTGTTACTCAGAAAACAAGGCCCAGGTTCACTTCATTTGAAGTGCACTCAAATCATTAATGTTGCACTCAAAGAGGCACATAAACCCTTACTATATCTTACAATGGCCACCATATACAGACCCCCGGG
>JBBPDB010000036.1:14949602-14963478 GCA_037974465.1 Brachypetersius altus | reverse complement strand
CGGTTCAATCGAGACCTCGGATTCGTGATTCGTGAGTTATTTAATGGATCCGGGTGATTCACCTGGATGAGTCGTGAATCGCTCAGCTCTAGTGTATGTGTGTGGTGATGGAGCAGTCTAAATGTTCTGACATATAAGAATCCTATATTTTATTGAGAGGAAAATATAGACTACTCATCTATCATTAACCAGAGGAGAAGTGTGTGTGTGTGTGTGCTCACGTGAAGGGATTAATTTTTGCCACAACAAGCCAGATCTGGATCCCGATCCAGCACCTGTTGCTGGCCCACACCCAGAAAGTAATAAACCCCAGTATTTTGTTATAACCACCTGGATTTCTCTATTAAACCCCAGCTGTGGAAGTGTTCAGGCAGTCGGAATAAAATCCTGGAGAAGGATTTCTTCCTTGCGGCTCAGCTCTTGGCAGTTCTGAGATGCGGAGTGGAGGGGAGGGGGCTTGAGACCCGCTTGCCCTCGAATTTAAGAGCCCTCTTCATAGGTGTGTCTAGTAATTGTCTTTTATATGGTCATTCTTCCAGCCCTGTCTCAGCAAGAGGAGGAAAAGCTCATGGGTTGGTTTGGGTTCAAAGAACCTCTTAGTGCCCATGGAGACCTCGCCTCAGTAACTGCCTCTTTTTACAGAGGCTCACATCACCACATTCCTGGAGATCCTACAGATCTTTAAATTATATTTTTAAATTATAAAATTATATTTTCTACCTATATTTTCTTATGGGCTCCCAAAATGTCTGTGGAACGGCCTAGAAAGGAGGCTGCATGAGCGTACGTGCCTGTGCGAATGTTCCAGCACGTCTTTATGTGCAACACTGTGTATTTCCCTGGGTGTCCATGCTGCCGATAATAGAGTTTAGCTAACCGTTAATAACCTCACAGTGGGAAAAAAATCACCTACGTCTTTCTTTCAGCTGCCAGTGTGGTACAGGTAAATGTCCACTCACACACACACACACACACACACACACACACACACACAAGCACAGCTACCTATCAGAGACATCACACAAGATGCCTAATAGCTCTGTTGATGCGGAAGCAACATCTCAGAGCAAATAAGATGCTGATACCTCACAAATTGGGGAAAAAATCAATTACTCACCTATTTTTTTTTATTTGTTTGTTTTCTGTTTTGTTTCTGTAGCTCCGAGACATAAAGGCCAAACACAATTATCAGAGACACAGTGACGGGTCGGATAAAAACTGACAGAATCATGCTTGCAACTATCTAATAAGTGTCACTGGCAATTGACCAAGAGAAAGCAATTATGCCAGATAACTGAAAAGACACAACACAATTCAAGTGAATCGCTTCCCGGCGGTCCGGTTCTCGGCTCTGAATGGCAGCGTTTGAATTAGTGCGGAGCACATCTGCATTAACAGTGAAGGAGGAAAGCAAAAAAAAAAAAAGCAGTCAATGCCAAATATTATCAAGTACGTTTAGACCACAAGTGAAGCAACTTGGTTTTTAGCATATTGACCCCCTAGTGGCCAGTGGTGGTACAGCAAACGTGCTTTTATTTATTATTTTAAATCACAAAACATTTTTTAAATATAACCAAACATACATTTGGATATGACAGATATTATTGTTGCTAATATTGTGTGAAAATGAAACAATCCAACATGTCGATGTGTAGCTAGACCAATTATCAACAAATTTAAAAAATTATCTTTTTAGTCAAATCATATTTTCATGGATGAGCAAAAAATTATTTGGCGTGTAGAAGCAAAATTTGATAGCTTATATTAACAATAATCTAGAGCAATAATGATCATAATTTAATTTATGTATGAAGACATTATTGTTTTTTTACTCTAATGCTCAGCTTGGTTAAATGTTGGTGGTGGAAGCTTTTGGTAGCAGAAGCACATTGGGAACCTCTGCTCTAGTGCCGCACAGGGTGGCAATATGTAGTGGGCCGGAAATTACATTTTAAATAATAGAAACAGAAGTGAAGAACAATCACCTTAATGATAATTAAGAATCGATGGTGGTGTCACAATATAAATGATACAACAGATTTAGCGATAAAAGGAAGGATATCGCAAGAGTAGACCTGTGGGTCATTAAGCTTTCGGGTTTTAAAAGGATAGACCTTGGGATGGAAAAGGTTCGACAACCCTTAAAAAAGCTGACCTTCAGTCAGCTCACATGCAGCATTGCGTCGGGTTCGCTGCACTAATGACTGTCTTTGTCTTCGCAATGGACCCTACAAGAAAAAAACCTTTGTAATCAGTGCCATGATATGAATGCTTGATCTGATTTGCGTTCTTGGTGCTTGCCCAGCTTTCAATGGAACTGTTTATGTGTGTACAGTAGGACTCGCTTTGGTCGCAATCAACAACAATTTCCATGCAAATGAGACCCTCGGTTTCCAGCCTCAAAACAAAGACAATAACGACAATAATAACCACCACTTGATCAATTCTGCAGGTACCTGGGCGATGCACATAATGGCTTGTCTCGCAAGAACTCTGTAACTACTGAGAAGACTCTAATTGTTCCCATTATAATACAGAGTTCATTGATTTACAATGGGCATAGGTACCAGTTATAATTAGCCTGTGATATAAGAGCTCTATTATATCATATTGAGTGATAGGCCTGAATGAAAGGCTTCCATTCTCTCTCTTCTTGCGGCGCACGGTGGGAGTGTTCCTTGATGAAGGACTTGGTTTGGACGTGTCACGGCGGGCGGATGGTCAGTGTCACAATGAGTGCTGCAGGCAGGCGCACTGGGGTGGGGAGGACGCTACTAATTAAAGTGACTGGGGCTTTGTGGGGCCCTTTGGCTCTGCCTTAGCATTGCATATGCTTCCCTGCATTTAGGCTTTTGGAGTTGCGCCGCCTCTCATATGCAGATTAGCCCAGCAGTAGGGCAACCAGGGGTGCTGATGCGGCTATGGGGAGCAGACGATGAAGATCTTTTAAAATAAAGAAATCAAATGGCTCATTTTGTGATCAAGGGTACAAAGCTGCCCAATAGCTGAGCGCCATTGGTGAGATGGAACACAAAGTGAACATTTGCCCACATTACTACGTTTCTTCTCATTGTGTACAAAGGGCCATGTTTGCTGTGTGAAGAATGTCTGGCTGGTTTTTTTTAGAACCAGTATAAAATGGCACTGATTGCTCAGACAGGAAGCTCAACTGGCAACAGAGGAGGTTTTTTTTTCTGTGCGGTTGCACCGCCTGACCCTGAAGTCAGTGGAGAAACGACTCTGACTGGATTTGCTCGTAAGCTCAACTAATTGTTCTCCAGTGGCCTTGCTGTGCGCATAGCCTGCGGGGCCCAATCCCCAACTCACATAACTTTTCCTCTAACCGAATTGTTCTTGCGAGAACATTCGAAATTATGAAAATGGGGCTGCATGCAATGAGCCTTTACGTTCATTAAGATTCTTGAGAGGGGGAGAGAGCGAGGAGAGAGAAAGCAGGCAAGGAGAGTGAGAGAGAGAAAGAGAGAGAGAGAGAGAAGGAGGAAAGAGAGTCACAGAAAAGTAGAGTAAGAGAGGCGAGACAGCGAGAGAAAGCACTGGGAGCGATAACGAGAGCCAAAGGGGGGGGAGGTGTGCTGGGACTGACAGTCATTCTCTTTGGCTCCTCTTTCCCCATGTATGTCTTAAAGTTAGTGACTGTATGGAAATGTCAAACCCATCACCCGCACCAAACAACAGCACAATCAAACCGCTTTGTTTGTGCTGTGGAGCGACTCGCTGCCGCAATTCCTCACATCACCCCCTCAAGGACTAGCGAACCATTATGTGGTTTTATTCCCTTTTGAATATTTCTGATTAGGGCTGATTGACGGCAGGGGGGCTGTCATTACCGCCACTGTGAGCAGAGTGACTCACGACTGTTTCACAATCAGAGAACAAAGGCCTTGTGATTTTAAAGAGCATCTCACCTTTCATTACGGCTGCCGATTTACATCACCATGAGCTACGCCATCGGGGGAATATAGGAAAGGACACACTGAAAGCACTGCGAAATAGGAGCCGCAGATCAAAAAGAAATCATGCATCCAGATTTCTCTGCAACATTTAGCTCTTACCGAATCTTGTGATGAAACCTTCAGTCGGCAGATGTCCTACTGTATGTCAGTGATACTCATACCCTGGCCCTGTTTTCTCTGCCCCTTGCAGGTTAGCTTGTGTGGTCATTACAGGTCAAGGGTGGAAAACGTTATTTTAGGTAAAGCTGGCAGCTCTTCCCAAATTGGTTTCTTTGCTACAAATAACCCTCAGAGATGCAGATGAAGGGAGGGACCGGCGGCGCACACTGGCCAAACCTTTGACCCCCTTCTTCATCTGTGGGCGGGCACAGCGTGGGTGGACAGTGCTCTCTGATAGGCTGGCCAGCAGCCGGAGGATGACTGGCAGGGTTTAATGAGAGCCCAGGAGAGGAAACCCAACAGCTGTTTGTTTGCAGCTAATGAGAGATCGGTGGAGGAGCTGGGATCACACACTGGCAGCTCTTTGATAGAGCCTGCCTTTAGAGCGACTGGCAAAGCGGGAGAAGTCCCAATTCCTCCTGAGGCGTGGGCTCAGGCTGCAGTAGCTATGGCACGCTGTGAGCCTGCACTGCTGATCGTATCTGATCTGTCTGCGCCGAGACTAGAGTGAGGGGAGGAACGTGGGCGGATGAGCTTGTTCTCCGTCCCCCCGCTCGCTCTCCACTTTTACATGTGTCTGCGCTGACCTGTTGGAGGCACACAGTAACCTGCGAATGCATCCGTGGTTTGGAACGTGCCCCTCGCAATGGATTATTCAAAATTGATTGCTGCTAAAGGGGTACAGAGGGCCTGTGTTTAATAAGGATCTCCGCTGTGCGTCTTGAAAGGCAGCTATTGTGTCTGCTATTGCCGCAATTCTGCCTGCTAGGTAACCTACTCATTCTCGGGTTATGTTGTTTTTTCCTTTCTCCTGTGCACTCAGAGAGCACCTCCCCGCAGCATGGTGGAAGTAATTAAGTGAGTGCCTTTCCATCCACAAAAGCTAAGAAAAACGTCTGCGGCTGG
Organism: Brachypetersius altus; assembly: GCA_037974465.1. Classification (NCBI taxonomy): domain Eukaryota; kingdom Metazoa; phylum Chordata; class Actinopteri; order Characiformes; family Alestidae; genus Brachypetersius; species Brachypetersius altus. Next base: position 14,958,439 of record JBBPDB010000036.1, on the reverse strand, counting down.
ATTTCCAGAGGATGGGTCCTCCTGCTAGTTGCTTCAGGCTTTGTGGGAGCTGTGTTGCATTTAAGCAGCAGCGTAAGGTGACTGACTCCGCTGTACACAGAAAACGCCCAGGTCCCTCAGCTTTTGCAACATAAACACATAATTAAGTGCATCAAGTAGTGCCAGCGTTTGCGCTCCACCGACCACAAGACAATCAATGTGGGCCTTGGCAGATCACTATTAGGATACAAATGTAGATAATCAGCATGCGGCTAGTGGCAGGTCAGATGCATTTTGAGAGAAGCATCCAGACAGATCGTTAAAGGAATAGTTTGGCCAAACAAAATCGAACTTTCTCCTCAGCCCGGATGATGCCATGATACAAGGAAGTTCGCCTCTTGGATCAGTAAACATCAGAATGTTCAGAATGACACAAGAATAGATCGGATCCAAGGGTTTATCCAAGTCTATCTATAGACTCTGTACCATTTGGGACTGTAGCCTCGGACGTCCAGACCTAACAACGTCCCCCTGATAAAAACCCTTGCTGTCTGCCCTAAAAATGAACCAAGAAATAGGACAACATTCAGGCTTCAAGACGGCTGCTTCTGCAACAAGGCTAGCTAACAAGAAAGAGATTAGACCAAAGATGGAACCTCAAGATGGAGCAGTTTTGCTTTTGCCTCTTCCCTTCAAACATCACATTTATTGCATGTGGCACTTCAGTTCTGTCCTCCAGACTGAAGGTTCTTCTGTAATAAAAGGCTTGTTATATGAAGCTGAGTTGATCCTGACAATTTGAGGTTTACGTGTTTACAGCGCAATGCCTGAAGCTAATAATAAGACTCAACTAAAATCCTCTACTGAAGACCCGGAGTCTCAAGACTCGACTCGAACTCACTGTGAACATCTCTGGCTTTCACTCTGTACTGCCGACTGTTATCTCTAAAAATGTACAAAAGAACACACTAAATTCAAGCTTCAAGATGGCACCTTTTGAAGCAGTTTGTACACCGCTAACTGGAGGGTTATACGCCTACTTTTGACATGGATGTATCCCCAACTCCTTGCCGAGTTTCAAATATGCTTGCTTCTGCAGTTTATGACACTGTCATGTATTAAAGAGAGCAAAAGTGGAGATAAAAATTATCATACCATTCTACAGTGTAGAAGTTTCCACTACTTGATAGCCATGTCAGCTTTGTAGCACCACACTCTTGGCTGGATAAAATGTGTAAATGTGATTTTCTTTTCCCCTGTGTTGTTTATTACTGATTATTCAGAATTAGGTTACAGATGTCTTCACAGTACATGAAGAAAACAGTTCTGGTCTGTGAAATATTTATATGTCTATGGTCAAAATGTTAAAAAATGGAGATATGACAGAAATCCTGAGTGTACTGTGTACCATGGGCATCAGTTTGGTTTGGAATTGCGTTTTGTCAACAGGGTCAGGCATCTAATGAGGGCTGGTGGTGATATTACACATCGACCTGTTGTGGGGGTTGGGATGACTGGAATGGTGACCAGCTTTTTTATTGGTCAGGTGTGTAATAAGCATATCTGTCAACATTGCGAGGGGTTCATTATTTTATAGGTATGGGCATAGTTAAACTTTTTGAATAGCAAGCATGCACAGCAAGCCATTCCAGACATCACCTCTATGTAACATCTTGTCTGACCAGCTCAGCAGGCAGCTCGGACTGTTTACAGACTAAAAGACTCCTTCAATAACATAAATGGTATTTCAATAGTATTCAAACCCAGTGCTGGGAAATCCGTGTGAAAGCAGACTTCAGTTAGCTTAGTGCTAACATAATGGTTTTGGATAAGTTTCACACCATTAGCATTACTGTAATAACAGAAAACAAAAGAACAATGTGTTGTATTATGAATGATCAGATGTTGTGCTCAGCAGTGAACAAAAACACATCTGCCTTTGATGCATCTTAAAGAAAAAGGTCACTAAAATGAGCAAATGAGCTGGTCAAGGTCTAGGTGAAGCACTAATTTCCAGGGAATCCTCACTTGCTGTGGTGGCTTCATCTTCTGCAGGCAGTGTAAATATCTTTGGGTAAAAACACTGATAGTGTGGAGAGTTTGACGAATGTTTGCGAGAAAGCTGCTGTTGCGCTCTAGACCACAGACTCGGACCAGCGTTTGGAAGCTGCTGTGTCTAGCACCTCTCAGGTTCAGACTGGAAATTGAAAAGGATGCTGGGTCCACGCTGTCACAGCTAGTGACTGTCAGCAGGCCTGACATCGCCATCGTCATGACAACTGGTACTAAGCCTTAGCGCGCTGTCACCTCCCGTGACTCCCCCGGATACGGCAAGGCTCCGGCCTCAATTTCCAGCCGATGGTATCGCCCAGGCTCCCAGGCTGCGCGGCCGTACTGGAGCAGAGGGGTCGCTTCAAATACGCGTCCGCCTTTTCATCCTGATGAATCATACTTCATCACACAAGCGTGGCCTGAAGTTGACAGACAGCCGCTGGGGCAGCACCTCCGTCACTCAAAAAAGCGTTTTCCTGGCATTAAGCCGCGCTGTGGCTAATCAGATTCCACTAGTCTGAGACAGAGGTTCCCAACTGCGTCATTTCATACCAGGCCAGTACAGTGCAGTGACGAGGGAATTTATAGGCTACTGAAAAATCCACCATTTTAAGATCATTTTGAATGTGATTAACATTAGTATCACAGTATTTTTAAAGGTTTTATTGTAAACACATTGGTGTAGAGTTCACATCTGTATGGCTTGATGTAGGTAGCTAAAGGTTAATGTAATGGAAGGAGTCAGAAATGATAATATATACATACATATATAAATGTGTGTGTGTATATGTATATATATAGATATACAGATAGATAAATATAGATAGATTTCCTGGTGTTTATATTGTTATAATAGTGTTATAACCTAAATTAATTTTTACATGGCCATTTTCCCAGCTTCATGCATCAATTAGAGATATACGAGCTGTGTTCTGTTATTGTGCCTTCAAGATGTATGTAAATGACCGTTTAGTCATTTAGTACCGTACAAATTAGTACCGTAAAAAAATGAATTTCTACAGTAATGTGTTCCATTGAAGTCGATCTGATATTTTTAAAAGTGTCTCTGGGTTTTGAACAGCATCCCATGTAAATTCCTAAAAGAGCCGCTCATGGACTGGGAGGGTCACAGAAGGGTCCTTAATTGTGACCTCATCTGTCGGCACACGACACCCGCTTAAATACATCAGAGGCTCTCTGGAATTAAGTGCTGTGGTCTGATGAAACAGAATCGAACTCGTCGCCGAAGATATGTTTGGAATAAAAGGGAGAAGTATTTGGATGAAAAGTCACCTTGCCAGCTTTTAAAGCATTTGGGTGGATCTTTTATGCTTAAGGGTTGTGTGCCAGCTTGTGGCTCCAGAGGTAAGAAGCGAGTTTACTAAGTATCAACAAATCCTGGAAGCTAATGGGTTTTGGTGACATCATGGGTTGGTTCCTGTGACACCGAACTGTCCAATATATAGAAACTTCAATCTCTATTATTTGTATTATTATTGCATTATGTGTTACCGGCTCTGTAAACATCAACCAGAACAACCAGATAAACCATTAAAAAAAGACAATTCGGTTGAAAGTGATGACACCAACAGAGGAGGCACGTTTACAGCAGTTCACCAAAACAGTCCCAGTTCAGAAACACTTCCTCCCACATTTCTCAAATACAGCCAATAAGACGTGATGTATACAAACCCTCCAGTCTGAAGTGCTGCAATACGAAGTTTAGCTTCAGTGGCGCATCATAATTGGTTGGAAAGCCTGCAAAAGCTGAGCATGTTGTGGCATCTTAACTGACAACACCCCCCACACACACACACACAGACCGGTCAGTGAACGGCCCACACTGTTAAATAGGCTGATCTAAGAGAATGAAATTGAATTGGACTGAGGCAACACAGAACCACAAGCAACTCCTAGAGCCGAGTCCAAGTAACGAACCACAGCCTCTCTTTGAGGTATCATGCAGTGGTCGATGCTAGCTCCTCTTGCTGGCTCTGTTCATTTGTCCTGCCGATTGTTGGACTGACACGCCTAATTAAAGTGAACACAGACTTGATACACAATTAACGAGCTGGTTGGGTGTTTGGCAACAGCAAAGCAAGTGAGTGGGTAGGAAAGGGTGAGCTAGTGTGTGTTTATTTGATGTTAGTTTTTTCTTATTCACGTTCTTGTAGCACCCTAAAGAGTTTCTGTAATTTCTTTATAAAATGTATTGCATTGAAGCTCTGAAGTAACTGCTTGTAGACTAGTAGGGTCACTGAAGGGTCCTCGGAAGGTGACCATAACTGTGACCTCATCACAAAAGTCAATATCTGAAGCAAACAAACCCACACTTAAATAAACCAGAAGCACTTTGGAAGCAATTGAACTTCTTGGCGACAATCACTAAAGGTATGTTTGGAGTAAAAGGGAGAAGCATTTCAGTAAAAAAAAATCATCTTGCCATCTTGTGAAGCATGTAGGATCTTTTTATGTTTTGGGTTGTGTGGCAGACAGTGGCTTGAGAGGGAAGAAAAGAGTCAACAGCAACAAGTCTTGGAAGCTGATGTCAGTGAAGAAACTGAAGAAGAAAAAAAATAAATGCTGATTATTACAACAAGACAGTGGTTCAAAGCTTATATCAAAATCAACTTGAATCGATTCAGGAAATGTGTGCGTTCTAGACGGCATTTTAGGTAGGCAACGTATAAGATCCGTACCACACACACACACACACACACACACTGGAGCAGCTGGTGGGCAAGTGGTTGGGGAGTTGCCCCTGTGATCAGGGTTCACATTCCAGGACTGATAGTGGCACCACTGAGGTACCCTTGAACAAGGTACCGTTCCCACACACAGCTTCCTGGGAGCCCCTCATTGGTGGCCGCCCACTGCTTCACTTGTTCAAAGGGAGAAATAATTTCACATTGTTCACATTGTGTCCCATGGTGTGTTCACAAGTGACTATAAGGGGCCACTTTACACACACATAAGGGGTTTGGCATAACTATATTTGTAAGGACATTTTATTGGCTTGTAATAGTGAGCCAACACCTATACCTACACCTGACCCTATCCTTACCCTTAGTAACCAAAAGTCGGTCTTTCTGATCGTTTATTATTGTTAGTAGTAGGTGAAGTATTAAAACGAATTGAAAACTTTTTAGCACCAGCGAAATGTCCCCACTTTAGGATTTTAGGTGCTCACTAGGATATAAATACCAGAACTCACACACACCGTCTCTCCTGCTCAGTTCCTCTGAACGCCCCGTGGGGGCGCCAAAAGAGCAAAGAGAGCTCCGAACTGTTGCATGCAGCAAACTCCAGCAGGAAACACATTTATCAATACCTCACCCACCGATCAATACCGCTCCTTCTCATCAATAACTCCCACTTATCAATACTCGCGGGTGTGTAAGTCATGAGTAAAACATATGAACGCAGTTTTTTTACGTAAAGTTAGTCACCTGGAAGGCAGTAACTGTTCATATGCACGAAGACTCCCGTGCATTCACAGCGTCCATCACTCATATTAACAGTCATCAATGCTAATCAATGCCCATTGTCTTTATTAGCACTCATCACACTAATAGCGTTGTTCATCAGTGCTCATCAATTCATCCACCACTGTGATCCATACACACAGACTCAAAGAGAGAGAGACAGACACAGAGAGAGAGCCTGACAGACAGAAAGACAGATACAGACATAGAAACAGAGAGAGAGACAGACAGAGAGAAAGAGAGGTTGACAGCAGAACATCTCCCGTTGTGAAAACGATACATAGAGAGATAGGGAAGAAAGAAAAAGAGAGAGAAAGGGAGAGAGAGAGAGCGAGAGAAAGAGAGAGACACAGAGAGAGAGAGAGATTGAGAGGAGTTGACACGAAGTAGCCCATTTTTGAAAAAAAAAAAGATGCAAAGAAAGTACACAAACAAACAAACAAATACAAATGAATGAAATAGAGAAGAAAAGAAAGACAGCAAGAGGACGGTATCAGTATCTGATCAGATGTGGGTCACTGTCGCTCCGTGCGCGCGCGTGTGCGCGCGACTTGAGGGGCAATTAGCAGATTTTCTTAACCTAATTGCGCATTCCCCAGCAAAACAGCCTCGAGCTCGCGACGAGGAGAAGTTGTTGCTGAAGCTGAGGATAGAAGAAGACTCCCCCCACCCCTTGCTTCTTCCTCCTTCTCCTCCTCTTCATCCTCCTCCTCCTCCTCCTCTTCGCGTGCGCAAAAAAGCCGTGGCGCGCTCACACGGGCGCAGGAGAGGCTCGCAGGATTACGCGCTGCGGAGAGGAATAAACCAGAGAGGACCTTCTGCATGTTCCTGTAAACAATTTTGTTTATTTCACTGGGTGCTGTTTTCTTACCGTGACTGTGAGCAGGAGCCGGTCATTCCTAATGTCTTTATTTGTTTATTTTCGGGAAGCGTAATTACTTCACAATTACTGGAAGATTCACTGAGGGAAGTGTGTGTATGTGTGTGTGTGTGCGAGAGAGAAAAGGGACAGAGAGAGTGAAGTGTCGGGATTTCTTAATCTATTCAGAAGAAGAGGCAAAGAAGAAGGAGTGAAGGAAAGAAAGCCTGAGCAAGTGTGTGTGTGTGTGTGTGTGTGTGTATGTGTGAGCAGAACCGTCTCGGTTTCGAATGGTGGAGATGGCGAGGAGGAACCGAGCGGCCACTCACGGATTTGTCCATCTGAGGGAGGATTGTAGGCTCTCGCTCCTGACGCCAGACTCCGGGCTCTGAAGGGCTGTGCCGCTTTTTCTCTCCGCCGTCCGTCCGTTTCTGGAAGCGTCGGAATAAAAGAAGCGAACCTCGGACGCGGCGCTGGCTGGGAGTGGGAGAAGTCCTCCAGCGAGGTAAGCCGTCAACTTTAACGGACGAGTGAACTAGGCTACCCCCCTCTCTCTCTTTCTCTCTCTCTCTACACAAAAAAATAACAAAAATGGCTCCAGAAAGCCACTTGAGGAATCCGCGTTCGCTGCAGAGCGCTGTAGCGCTCGCAAGATTTCCGAAAACCCCGTCATTTTAGGGCCTTAATGCTCATTTACGCGGACTGAAGCGGAATTTTGTCTGAATATGGACAGAAATCCGTCGTATGTTGTGTGCAGCCCGGAGCTCGGTGCCACTTGTTTGCCATGGCGAGGCTGAAGTTGTGGATGCTTTTTCTCCCGTTCCACCTTAAAACGCACCGTTTAAGGTGGAAAGGAGAAAGAAAATGAAAATAGGAAGCCAACTTTCACTTGATAGTGTCGTCGTGTTAGAAGCGGAGCTACGTTTTGTGGGATAGTGATGATGATGATGATTATTATCATCGCTGGCCTGAACGCTGGTGAGACGAATGACATCACGCAGGGACACCTGCCTGAGTAGACTAGTTCAATATCAGGTCAGAGAGATCGATGTTAAGTACAAATAAATGCAGAAACTACTCACCGACCACCCCCCCAACCCCTCCCACCGCCTCCTTTCAAGCTCAACCCAAGACCCTTCGCCTCAACATGATGGATTTTAACTGTCACGGCTTCTGCTGCATGGAGTTGCAGAGAAACGCATTTTAAAAGGCTCATTTGAAGTGAGCTGCTGGTGGCAGGGGGTAAAAAATGATAAGGTGCCCGACTAATGAGAGGAGAGAGATGCGTGCACCAGCTTAATGTTACTGGATGATCCGTAGAGGCATGGACTCTGATACACTGGGGTTTCCCAGGTGCATGTGTGTGTGTGCGTGCGTGTGTGTTTACGGTGAAAAGTGAACAAACATACAAACAGAACAAACAGACCCCTTGTCCTGGGGTCCATGGAGTTTCTGGATGTTGCAAGATCTTGGTTGATACTGTGTGGTGCTCCGTGCAAGGCTTGGCATTGATATGGGTAAATGACTTAACTGTGCTAAACTGAAATGCTAAACCTGTTGAACCCGAATGAATGTGATAACAGATGATTTAGAGTGCCGCAGAAAAATAAAAGGTCATAGTACTTAAGGGCGATAAAACGTCTGCGTGAACTTTAAGGATCCAGAGCTGAGTGCTGAGATCCGGGAGGCGGTTCTGAGACTTTTATTTATTTATTTATTTATTTATGTAGCATGTACGTTTAAGCTGTGCGACACGTAAGCAGGTCCGAAATGGAGCCACTGCACTTGGCCATGCCAAGATACCAACATGCTTCAAAGACCTGAACTCAGTGGAAACTGAATGTTGCCCAGCAGAGTCAAAGGCTTTTTGAACCGTCATATGGATGGGCTGGGTGATATAATATGCCACAGTATGGTTCTCTGAGCATATGGCGGAAATCACTAGTACAGTAAACACTGACCGGCTGCACAGTTAATTTAAAGAGGACGAAATTCATTTAAATTTAATTTAATGCAGTAGGAAAAAATGTGGAGTTAAACTCACTGTGCCCAATGGCCCATATAATGGAAAACCAATGTTTTTTTTCATGGTAATATCTCGTTTAATGACAATTCAATAAAAAAAAATGTTGCATTGGACTTCTAAATATCAATACGAACTGTGCAGTTGTCTATAATGGTTTATAAGGGGGAGCTATAGGAGCTCATAATTAAAAATGAGACAGGAAACCCACATCAGCAGGATCTCACTAACGCAACAGTTCATTTGTAGTTTTAAATGGTCTTGTATGTGTCTTGTATGGCATTGGGATTTGCATAAGATGTATAGCTTTCACTATTGATGATGCTGATAACCTAGTCTAGTGATTATTTATCTAGTCATTCTTAGGGCTGGGCGATTTGACCTAAAATCAAAATCTCGATTAATTGAACATTTTAACTCGATTACGATTAATGAACGA
>JBBPDB010000036.1:14922053-14932901 GCA_037974465.1 Brachypetersius altus | reverse complement strand
CCGTGTGGACGCTTTGATTTGCTTCAATGAGCAGAAAAACGGGCGGCGTTCAATAGGCGCTCACCTGGCGTCACGAAAGCCAGAAAACGTCCGTGTGACGTCCGTGGTTCAGACGTCCGTGTGAATGAGGCCTGACAGTACTGTGTACGGCAGCCTTTGTCGATTTTTTTTTGTATAGAGTACTGAGGCAGCATGGCATAATCGATTACTAACATGCATGACCATATTTTAACTTGATATTTTTGGAAAATGTCATTATACCACATCATTTTGTCATCATTTTTGTCAGGGATCATTTATACCAAGCAGAGATTACGATTAATGAATTATATTTATTTTTTTGCCCTCATAGTTCACTGACAAGTTTTGTACAGTAAATGTGCTCACATATTACAAGTGAGAGATTTTTGAATGAAGGGTGCGTTACTTGATTTTAAAATAATTAAAGAAACACACACTATCTACTCTCTATATTTTTAAAGGGAAAGTAATCGACCTGGAAAAATTTGATCGATTATAGGTTCTGAATGTCGATTTTGATTACTTTTAGATTAATCGCCCAGCCCTAGTAGCACCTCTTTTCAGGTATAATGTGTCACCGAAAAGCCCAAATGTATAGGAACACAGTAGAAGGAGTAGATCTTCTCATTCTCAGTTAACAGATCCCTGAATTAGTATCATAGTACTTTTACCCGCTCAGAAAGAGTGAGGCCAGATATTCATTGCTGGAACCCCAGCACTAGGTGCCTGTGGTGTTGCTCACTGTTTGGTTGGGAAGCTCACAATTTCCAAATAATAGGGGTTAGAGTGCTGTGCCACTTGAGATCCGTGATTTTGAGTTTAATTTATAATGTCCAGCACTAAAAGAGGCCCGTTCTTTGAGTCAGTGTTATCAGTAGAGCACTGAGGCGTTTGTCTGGGATACTGAAGCCGAAGGAAATGCCCCATGAAGACTGGAATACAAATGAGTGTTGTGTGACATGTCAAGGGTTTTTCCCCCAGTGTTCTTTCCTTCTACCCTCCAATTGTGTTCGATTTTATGAGGGTTACCTCTTACTCAGCCGAAAGAGCAGGGATGACAATTAGGTTGGTCATGGAGTGACACAGTTTTCACTCTGCATTTAAATAGGCATGTAGCAGTCTGGACAAATGCATGGTGTAATGGTCATGATACACTTTTTCAATGCTACATTTCCCTATATGAATAATTATGATCAATATAAAAGAAAAAAAAAATAGCTACTTTCTTGCCTGAGCTGCCATTTGGATGTTATTGAACCTAAACGAAAAGGGTTCAGTGCAGATAAAACATAAATAGGCCTATAAAACATAAGCAATCCGAGGAAAGACGCCCCCCCCCCCGACAGTTGTAGTCTCAGTCACACACTAATTAAACCCTGTGATATGTGATATAAAAGCACGGCAATGGACTGCACAAGCCCGTGATTTAGTTATAGGTTTGTATTTTAATGATGCGGCCCTCCTCCTGCAGGACAGAGTGAAAGACAGTAGCAAGCCAGAGCTAGATCAAGGGAGAGTCTTTCCCAGTTATTTTCTAAGTGGGCGTGATGAGAGCTGGTGAAGCTGTAAATCTGTGCTTAAATTAAATCCACACAATTAAAATCCCTTATTAGACAGAGATAGCACTGTGTTGTAACCCCCCCCTTCGGGTTCGCCTTCATCTCTCCGAAGCTTCAGAGTCAACTGGTGCAGCAGGATTGGGAGGCAGGGGGGGATTTTGGGGGCAGACTTTAATTAATGGAACACTTGGCTTAACCTTCTTCACCCAGCGTGAACTTCAGGAGCCAACGTGTGAAGAGATTGCTCCCCAAACCCCACCGCCAAGCCTGCTGTGACCATCCAGCGCCGCTTCGAAAGCAGGAAAGTGAGCAGGAGCAAATCATATTTCTTCTCATAGCATTACCGCAGCTGAAAAATAGCAGGAAGCCGGGCCACGCCATCCATAGCTTGGGAGATATCGGCCCTTTCCATCGTTCTATCTCAAGATCTACCACTCGCGCCTCATATTCCCTCTCTGTGGCGAGCGGGGCTATAAGATAAGAAAATCGTCCGTCAAGAGGCTGCGCGGAGCCTTCTCTCACTGTCGCTCTTATGACCTGTTCCCTCTTTTTCTTTCTCTTGAGTAAATTATACCCCGTGTATTGTGAAGTGAGTCTGGCAATGAATCAGCCTCCACCCAGCTGGGGAAGAAAAAAAGGAGCGTAAAATACACTGCGCTTTTAGTGGCGCCACTCTTACTCTCTTCGCCTGGGCTCCTCGCAGGCAAGCCCTCAGCCTAGCTGTCCCAGAATCCTTCTGTTTTCAAGCATCTGCTCTCCCCGGCTGCGGCTGGCTGATATCCGTGACAGAATGCAGTTGTAAACCTCTCCAAACATGGTGCCTACCCTCCTCAGATCCCCCCGCCCCCAATGGTGGATCCACCCCATAATACCTTCAGGCTGCTCCTCATTAGAGCACGATACCTGCAGCCCTCGGCACTCTCTCGGTGGAGCGATCCGCCATCAGGTGTGCGGGCCTCCCACGACTGAGGCACTGACAGGAATTTGAGGGATCAAGACCTCCTTCCCCATCCCGGCTCAGCTGCCTGCGAGGAGGAAATGAGCAAAGCAATTATAAGCAAATACCTTTGGAATAAAATAGGCCTACTACTGAGAGCTTTCGCACTCGGAGACACTTTATCCCAGTAATGAGGAACTCCAGAACACCCACAGCTTTATACCGCACCCCACTGGTGTGATCTTGTCAACATGGCGAGGGCTAAATAGGTGATAGAAAGTGTGGGGATAGCTTTATTATGCGTTGTTGTTTATATAGGGTCCCGTCTGCTTGGGTGTGCCTGGGCTCCGCAGGCATTTCCTGATTGACTGACTTTTGCTGACACTTTGAAATCGATCAGCCTGGACGAGGTTTAGCGCACTCAACAGACATATTCCCGAACGAACCATCCCGTCCACTGTGTTCGCGAAGATTAGGCCAATCGAGGGAGGACCCGAGCATTTCTTTCACAGCCATTTTGTATGAGCTGGTTTTTGGCCTGCGACCAGCTCCGTGCGTTCTGAACCAGTTGTCTTGCCAGAATGTTTCATAAGATCTCAGCGCTGTGTTGGATCTCCACTCGCGGTAAATGAGGGCAGAAGGCCTTTTTCAGTCTAGGCTAATCGATTCTCATGATCCTGACAAGCAAGCTGGGATTGCCCGGGCAGGAGTGTGTAAAGTGGAATTGGATCATCTCTCTCTTTTTCCCTCCAAAGCAAAACTCCTTTCTGAAACACAAGGCCGGAGTGGTGGAAACGGGCTGTTCAAAACCTTCAGCTTTTGCAAAGGTTCCCTCTCCGCACACGCACACGCACACACACACACACACACCCTGCGAGCAAGGGGTGGAGATTTTGATCTAACATCCCAATGATTACCTGTTAAGAGGGATTACAGCCTGAGCCCAGGAGATGCTTTAAGGGCAGAACTGGTTTGTTCTGTAGATCGGGGAGATGGCTGATGTTGTCATAGTAATGGATGAAGCAGTACACAGCGGTAGCAAGCAGATGGGAGACTAATGATGATGTGGGCGCAGATGAGGATGACAATGATAGTGATTATGGTAATATCCAAGGGCTCACAGTCAGATTCATTTCCTGCTAAATATATTTCTGCACACAACCCAAGGAGTTTGATTTATGGGAAGTTTTTCTGTCTGTCACTTTTTTTTTTTTTTCTCCCCCACCCCCTCAGTCTGTCCTCAATGCCAGACGTGTCAAATCTCTTATTCCATCAAATAACCATCTCACTTGTGGATGTAGCCGAGGAAATAATCGGGAGATGAGCGAAAGTGTAGACGCTGACATTCTCGCTCGCTCTATCTGCGCCGATGAAAGCCGAGGCAGCGCGCCGCCTCTTTCCGGCAGAGGCTCATTCAGTGAGCAGCCCATGGTCAGGTTCACACTTTTATGTAAAAAATAAAAATGAGAAGCTCCTTTAGGTAAAGCTGTGTGGAGGCTCAGCTCCCTGATGGCATTGCCTTTAGCTCAGATATTTTATCACCACACATCCCCAGCCTCCTTACCTTCTGCCAGCCAGATTAGTGCTTTTATCAATAAGCAGCTTAGCACCAAAGCGTCCTTCAATAATGTGCCACGGCATTTTCTCTCCTGCCTCAACTCCTAGACGTGTCTTTCCCAGTCTTTCTCTAGTCTCTCTCTGTTCCTTCTCTGGTTTCTCCCCTCCCCTCGTCTGCGTTTTTTTTTCTTCTTCATTCCCACTGTTTCCCTCTTTTCCCCTCTACAGGCACTGGATGGTACATTTCTTTATTTATTTGCGCATTCATTTATTTCTTTTATATTCGCGGAACCAGTCAGGAGACCGACAGGATTTTTTAGGTCATGATAATGAAGTGGCTCATTGTCTCAGTGTGAAGGAAAATCAACTTTGCATGATGTAATTGCCCTGTCGTGGCCCTTGCATGTTAACTGGGAAGCGCATTTATTCGTCCGGCGCGTTGCCATGGTGAGCAGCAACAGTAGCTCGGCGCTAGCTGTTCCTGCATCTCGTCTGCAAATACTAACGTTATTAAAAATGAAAACGGCATAAATAAAGGAAGCAAACAATCTATTGCAGGCTGACTGATGCCATTAGTTTGATTTGTTTTCACGTCTTTAAAAATTACTTAACAGACATCATCCCTCTTGGTCTTCGCTAAGGAGGTTTTTTTTTTGCCATTTGCTGCTTGGAGAAACCCAGGCCAAGGTTGGCACTAGCAGACGGAAGCCCTGCGATTCCCCCGGGTCGATTTTGCGAATGCTAACCCCTTGGTCTCGTCTGAGTGTCAGTAGGGAGGTTTTAAACTGCAGGTCAGGCGGAGAGTGGAGAGAGAGCCAGGAAACAAAGACCTCTCAGACATCTCACCCCATTAGAGCAACAGAGAGCCACATACAATCCATTAAGCTCCATTAGGGAAGTGTACAATCACACAGACACCTTTAAGGCCACGCACCCCGAGCGGTGTGCCGTTACACGTACAATCAGGCTTCATTATTCAAATGCTCCATTCATAAATAATGCAGACTACAAACTACTAAAAGAAAACACGCTGTGTCGCGCGTTTGACACGTGTCACAGTAGCAACAAGCCTAGATTAGCCTTAGGGCAGAATCCGTGCAATTTACAAGAGCACTAATGGCATTATGTGAAGTTCGTGTTTCGTTAAGTTAATACATTGTGGGTCAGACGTAACAGATTTTAAAGCGCAGTGTTACGTTTGTAAATGTCACCGACGATTTGAAAGTACATGTCGTTTCATTACGAGTTGGCGTAAAAAAAAAAAAAAAAATTCTGCCGCTGAGATGTTCGTATTTCGGTCACACATCTCAGCGCTGCAACAAATAAACAAGAAACCAAAGAGAAATCGATCTTTCTAAAGTCGCCTTCTGAGGCCTGTCAATCAAGCGTCTGGCAGCTCGGAGTCTGTCTGGCCAGAATTGAGATGTCAACAAACGCTCGACGTCGAACCAGGAGACCCGAGTCCAAATGAAATGCAAACCAGCTCCGCCGCAAGGGGCACTCAAGGGGGCACCAGCTCGGCATTCATAATTCACCAGCAAATACTAATTGCTCCATTCATTTGAATAGTCTCACCCTCGTCTCAGAAGGCGGTCATGGTTACAGGCAGAGATGTTAAGTATCGAAAAAGCGCCAAAAAAGATTCAAGGCTCTGACATGGGTGAGAACATTAATTTCCTCGTGTACCGCTTGGGATAATAATCCACTTACCCGAAACCCTAAAAAAGAAAACACAGAGAAGTGCTTGTGAAGTGCGCTGTTGCATAATTCTCTCTCCCTGGCTGCCCGTGCTGGCTGACATGAGGAATGATCATTATTTCTCCCCCTCTCTCTCTCTCTCTCTCTCTCTCTGTCTCTCTCTCTGTTCACCCCACTGGGGACGCAGGATATTAGAATATTTCATGAATATTGAACCCTTTCTTGCTCTTGGGCTGCTGCAGGAAGATGTTCTGTGCTGTTTCATGTTGGCACTATAAAAGAACATGGCTTAATTACGTAAATCTTTAAAAACAGGTTGAGAGACGGAGAGGCCTCTGACGATGTGCATTGTTCTGATGTGTCGAGTTGAATTAGAGTCAAAGGCGGGAGCGTCAAGCCCAACGCATTCGAGGGCCAGAGATGAAATAGAGCCTTTGAATGTGTTTAGACAAAAAAAAAAAACTCAAATCCTCAAATGCTCATGCAATCAGATCTCACTTGTGTTTTGGAACCAGGAAATATAACAATCACTACTGGCTATAAAGGACGCTTATTTTGGTATTTATGCACAATATATGTTTCTATTAGAATGTTATTCACAACTGGATTTATGCTAAATTATTTACTATTCTGTAAAATCTTTTCAATTCCTTTCTTGGGAGTCTTTCAGACATGTATGATTTTTTAAATATACAGATTAAAGCATTTTTGATTCCTCGTTCAGTTGATACCATCTTATTTGCAAATCTGAATAGATTTTGCATACATTTAGATTTAGAAGTGATGTGATGTGCGGAAGCCTGGATCCTCTAAGGAATCGTTTCCAGGGTTGTGAGCAACATTAGCACATTAGCATTATTGACAACTTTTTATTCCAGTAGATTTTGAATGATGCCAGAAGACAGGCCCTCAGATTCCTCCTGCAGTCAGGGTTTCTCTATAAAAGCTGTATAGGGTGCTATACACAGTCACTGACTTTATATTGGTCTGTGTGCGCGGCGCATATTTCTATTTGTATGGATAATGTTTCTTCCAACATCGATTCCGGAAGCTTTTCTCCCTGTAAAAGTGATCTCTGGTGTTGGATGATACGGCTGAACTTGATCCGGATTCAATATTTTCTGCCATGTTGGAATCCCTTGTCTGACAGGCAGCATAGAAAAGAAAGAGAGAGAGAGAGAGAGAGAGAGAGAGAGAGAGAGAAACCGAGAGGGAGAGAGAATAAGAAAGAGAGAGAGAAACCGAGAGGGAGAGAGAATAAGAATGATAAAAAGAGAGAAGGGGGAGAGAGACAGAGAGAAAGAGAGATGAGAAAGATTGAGAGAAAGGAGAGAGAGAGAGAGAGAGAGAGAGAGAGAGAGAGAGAGAGAGAGAGAGAGAGAGAAACCGAGAGGGAGAGAGAATAAGAAATATAAAAAGAGAAGGGGGACAGAGAGAGAGAGAGAAAGAGCGAGAGAGAGACAGAGAGAGAAAGAGACAGAGTTAGACAAAGAGAGAGAGAGAGAAAAGCAAAAAGAGAGAAAGAGAGAGATGGGGGTGAGTCTCTCTCTCTGTCTCTCTCTCTCCCCATTCCCGCTCTTTCTTTCTCCCTCCATCTCTTTTCCTTTTCTCTCTCTCTCCCTCTCTCTCTGTCTGTCTCTCGCTCATTTTTTCCCTTTCTCTCTCTCTCCCTCTCTCTCTGTCTCTAACTCTCTCTCTCTATCTCTTTCTCTCCACCTCTCTGTCTCTCACTCTCTCTCTCTCTCTCTCTCTCGCTCCCTCCCTCTCTCTCTCTTTATGTCCCACAGCTTGGGATTCTCTGGGCGAGACACGTTTAGAACTGATTATTTCTGCTTATTATCTCTGGTTTTAAGGCGTGTTCCAACACAAAGGCCATGGAGGAGAGGAAAGGAGAGCGGTGGACAAAGGCCCGGTGATAATTATCTGTCTAAAAGCACTTGTCTGAATGATGAAACCCAATTAAAGTGCTTTAAAACAACCGAGAAAATTGGATAAATAGTTGGAGAGGTGATGAGGAGATAGTGAGGAAAAGGACAGGCCGGGGGAGACAGATGTAGTCATTTGCTCTCGGTCGGTTTTCATCGCTTCAGCAGAGGAATCTCTGGAAGGCCACAAAACTACTATTGCTATAAATTACTATTTTTTGCTTCACATTATGACTGACATTGCAATACATTAGAAGTGCAGTGGTGTATCAACTAAGGGTTACGATTATGCATAGGCCTGCATTAGTTTGGACAAAATGATACTTTGCTTGGATTGCGTGGATCAAAACGCCCACAGAGACTCATCTTTGGACTGTGATTGGTCAGGACACTCATTGTAACAGATGTTGTGATTGGTTACGGAGCTTGTTTGCAAATTAAATTCGATAATAATTCATTTTTGCTCCATACAAGTAACCTTCAAGTATATTGTTTGGATCTTGAGATATAAATACTAGAGTCAAGCTCATTTAAAATGAGCTTGACTCTAGTATTTATATCTCAAGATCCAAACAATATTAATGGTTTGGAACTTCCATCACCATTTAATAAAGCGATCAGGTGTTACCTTATTTAGACCATTTAAGCTTTGGATTCACCTTATTATGAATTAATGGTCAGGATTTAAGGCAGTAACCATAGGTCACATCTATAACGATCTATAATCTATAATAAATCTGTAATCCTTTCTTAAAAGCATCTTAAAACTGTTATGAAAGCTTAGCTCCATCCACACTAGGCCACTGTCACAAATCAGAAAAAATAATCAGCTTTAAACTGCCGGATCTGTGATAGATCTTACAGTACAAGACGACCTGCAAACCATCTTTAATAGCAACTGATCCTTTCTCCCGAATCTGCGTTCGCAACAAAATAAACACTTTCATTCGAACATCATCCGAAGGCTTGATTTTTTACAAAATAAATATGCAAATGTATGCACATTTAAGCAGATAACATCTCATTTGCATAACGAAAGGCATAAATTCCAGTACAAAAATGCTTGTAAGAATATCAGTCATCAGCTGGCAGGGATTTATTGTGATATCTGTTACAAGACCCTATTCACCTGTAGGCTCTCGCCTTAATACATTACAGCAATCGTGGGATGCTGAGTGATGTCTCCCCAGTGCATTCAAGTGCTCTGTAGGGGGCTGTTTGAATACTCTGTAAATCAAGTATCAAATTTGCCTTAAATTCGCAGATCTATTCAATACTGTGAGCCAGGAAACACTGGTTCTACTTTATTGGAATGCTGCTCATACACCTATACCAATATGTCAGGCATAATCATGCGTGGCTCATTGTTTTTCAAAGCCAGGCACCTCTTACTATCAGTGCAGCCCTTTATTTGAGGACAAACGATTTTTCTTTTAAGTATGTGATGGTGGGTAGGATACTTGCCTCTAGACCAAGTGGTCATGGGTTCGAATCCTACCCACACCACCATTGGGTTCCTGAGACCCTTAACCTCAAGTTGCTCCAGGGAGACTGCCCCCTGTAGGTAGGGAATGGAAGTCGCTTTGGATAAAAGCGTCTGATAAATGCTTTGGCAGATTGTCAGCACATCGATCGTCTTCACAATCTCATACTGTCATATGGCCCAGCCCTATTGTGAGCTATAAAATAAACAAAACTTCACCTTGTAGCTTAATATTGTGGGCAGGCTTTTCAGACAAGACCATTGTTAGGATCAGTTTGTAATGCCTGTTTCTAAAACCAGTGAGCTCTGGGTGCAACATCAGCCTCAAAGCTTCAAACTAAAAGAAGATTTCTAAATCTGGGTTAAGTGGAAAACGGAGACAGAACTGAGACAGAAATGCTATTCTGCACTGACCAGAACTTGCTATCAAATTCCAACAGCTGGAACTCCTGCGGTGCCTTTGATCTTGTCTCCACTAAAGGAAACTAGCAAAAACGGCGGAAGAGCAAAGCGAATACAACTGATTCCACCATCTCAGAAAAGCACCGCATTTAAAGGAAAAGTCCTTCAAATCATCTAATTTCCATAGTATCACACTTTCCGTGAATGTAGATCCTGAACACCATAAAACCGTGTGCTTTTATAGAAGAAGTTTAAATTTAATGCCATATTAACAACACTGCTCACGGCAAAAAGGTATATTAAAAAATATTATATTTTGAAAACAAGAGGCTTCAAAAAACAAATAAATAAATCTAAATAGGATTTTTAAAATCAATATTTGATAAAATCGTTGCCTTGTGTAACTCCTGGTTGACGGCAGCCCCCTGCTTCACTTGGTGAAAGGGTTAAACGCAGAGAAAGAATGTCACACTGCTGTGGTGTGGTGTGTTCACGCGTGACTATAAAGGGCCACTTTTCTTCATAAGCAAGTCTATTAGAGACTACTGGAGAACTAGACACAAAGCTGAAGCAAGTGTGTGATAATTCAGGCATGAAAGGAATGCATTGGTTTCATCACTTGTTCGCTAAATCAGCCTCATAGCTGCAGTGCAAACACTGGAGTCTTGGCCACATGTTTGGAGTCTGAAGGCAAGAATAACTATCGTACTAGCGGCTGGATCACAAAAATGCTGGTCAAACTGGTACTTGTGGTAACATTGTGAGCCTTCCGTGTGATGGAGGGGGTCTGCATTTTTAATCATCATTGACCTATAGATCAGCAGCGACCATTCACAAAGACACCTGACCTTCAAGACGGCGTCAGCGCGCACGGCTCAGTGAGCCAATTCATTGTTTCGGCCTGACGGGAACTCGTAAGCCCTTGGGATCCATTTCAGCCGGCCCAAGGAGCAGCGGTCCTGCAATCGAGAAGCTGGCAGAGAGCCAGAACGGCAGCAGGGGCTTGGGGGGGAAAGGGGCTAACCAGGCCTCAAAAGGAGAGGGGGGTACTGGAGGTCACTCTGATGTCCACTTCAATACTGAGAGAAAGAGACCACGGCCTGACAGAGATGAAACTATCATAACAGACATCAGGCTGATTTCAGCCAAACAGTAGAGATACCAATTCTCTTCCTCGGGGCAGCTGGTGGCCTAGTGGTTAAGGCATTCGCCCTGCGACCAGAAAGTCTGGGTTCGATTCCCAAGACCGCTAGGCACCACTGAGGT
>JBBPDB010000036.1:14897573-14910322 GCA_037974465.1 Brachypetersius altus | reverse complement strand
CGTATCATTTTTCTTTTGATAAAAAATGAAAACGGGTCCCACAGACCCGAACACCATACAAGGGTTAATCTCTAGGCTTAACTTTTTAGTAACTATTAAATATTGTTCAGAAACTACTATGAAAGTTGCGTAGCTATAACAGGACATGAAGGGCGCCTTCGCAAAGAGGCCTAAGGGATAATCTTCAAACATATTATTTGGTAGCCACTACAAATTACTCAGTAATTGCCATGAAAGTAATACGTATAAGAGTAAGAATTTGAAGTTTGAGATCATTTGAGACCTTTAGGGTTTAAGAGATTAAAATGTAAAAGGGGCATTTGGGTACGACTTACAATCATTAGTTACTGGGACAGCCATTCTGGAGCAACTGAGGGTTAAGTGTCTTCTTAAGGACACAGTGGTAGGAAGTTGGGCGTTCCAGGCGTTTAGCTTTTATCCAAAGCGACTTATATTCCCTACCTACAGGGGGCAGTCTCCCTGGAGCAATTGGAGGTTAAGGGCCTTGCTTAGGAACCCAGTGGTGGTGATGAAGGTAGGATTCAAACCCATGACCTCTTGGTTCAGCAGCAAATATCCTACCCACCAGGCAAGTGTTTTGGCCACCCAGGAAATGTAGGCTCATTGTTCTGCAACTGCAATAAAACTAATATGTATGGTGCATAATTACAGGGCCATGTAACGCGGCCAAGGGCTTGAATACATCTGCACAGCCCCATTCGTAGTCGCTCCGACATTGCCATGGCAGCACAGCTGGAGTTCCACAGGGGCCCATGCTGGGTCCGTCCTGCTTTTTCGGCATCGCTGTGGCAGTCAGTCCAGCTGCGATCCAAATGGAGCGACGATCCGCTCTCGTCCCCGTGTCCCCGCTAGTGCCATAGCGGCACAGCTGGGGATCAAATCGACATGCTCCGGCCTTTGCTCTGCATTCAGCGTTGTCATGGCAGCACAACTGGGGTGGAGGGTCTCACGTGGGGGGGTGGAGGGTTTCACGTGGTGGGGGCGGGGCGCCCCTCGTAGGCAGCCTGGTGCAGCTCAGCTCGATCCCTGAGTCTTAAGGCAGTCAGTCTGTGACTCAGAGCCTCAAATGCAAACACGGCGTACAAAATTAATTCAAACTTAATCTCGTCCTCACTTCAAAGCACTGCTCTCGGGAGGGGGCGGGTAAATAAATAATCCAGGAAATAGATAAATAAATCAATAAATCGGCCCTGCCGCTTCTGCCCTGTGCAACAAAGCGAAGGAATGTTTGTCCAGACTGTTGTCGATATGGTTTGATATCGGCTGGCAGATAGGCCCTCGTTATAACCTTGGCCCATGTTACGCTTTCTGCCTTTCAGAGCCAAAAAAAAAATACCCCCCTCCCCTTTGTGCCCCCCATCAGCTTTAATCTCGCCATACAGTCTCAGTGGACGGTCAGTTGATGAACCAAGAAATATTCCGAAAATGGACCACAAGGATGGAGCTGCGGCCGCTGTGTGTGGAATCTGTCCTGTGATGTTCTCCCAGAGATATCTGTCTCTGTTCATATAAATAAACTCTGTTAATTTGATGAAAGTCAAAAGAAGCTTTCAAGATGTGCATGCGACAATCTCCCCATTTGCATGTAATCATGTTTTTTTTTTCTTTTTTTGTCTTTATTTCTTTCCTTTTTCATCTGGACTCCAAGCCAGTGCTTTTAATTTTGGCACTCTGTACATCGGAGGGAAGTTCCGCTTTCATCTTTCTTCAGCAGGCCCTTTTTCAAAGCCAGCATAGTTGATCATACATCTGTGTAGATCTCTAATAAGGCCCGGATCTTTAGTCATGGCCGTGACGTGCTCTTGCACCGAGATTGAAGCTGGCTGCGGTTTGATAAAGACTATATAGTTTTGTCTGAGTTGATACGCCACTTAACTCTGGATGTGTGCTGGGTGTGATGAAGCCTGCTTGAATTTGATTATAGCCCTTTGTGCATTTGTCCATTATAGCCCAGTATGTGCCTCCATCACTAGCTTTAGGCTTTGTTTGGAGCTCCGTTTCTGCATGCAGCCGGACCCTCACTGTCGGCCATGGTCACTGACTCAGAAACAATTACCTATGGGGGACCTTGATGACTTGAAAATAATTCAATTAATTCTCCTTGATTTCACTGGTAATAATGCCTGCCGCACAGTTGGGGCTTTATGCTTTGCTTAGAAATGAGTAAAAAAATGTTAGGCGCGTGCAGCACATAAATGAAAAATGGACTTTTTAAAACTGCTGGATGCAAAGAGATTGCAGAAGAGAAAGATGAAAGCTGCAAAGGCTTTGTGAAGGCCACTTAATTTGATGGATACCGAACCAAATGCTGTTGGAGTGTGTTGTTTAAAACACAATCGATCCACTATTAATGCTCTACCATATTGTTATTTACACTCTGGATAAGCACACACTTGCAGCAGGAAGATTAGATATAGGAACCTACAGCGTATCCCCGAATCAGAGCTGCGTCAAGCTGTTTCATTTTAGCGTTTTAATAGTGATTAAATGTAAGAAAGCCAAAATATGGTCTTCGAAACGATGACAGTGTGAAACTAGTACCTAACAGAAACTAAGTCAAATGCAAAACCGACAAATCCATACAGTAGATTCAATATTCAAGATTATTTATTTGTCATTTGTCGCAGTGAAGTGTATCCTGAACCGCTCTTTTTAGGACTACATAAAAATAGTAAAATTTTTAAATAAACACAAATCTAAACATTTCTATAACACAAATACAAATAAAAAATAAGTTCAAGTAAAGTAGAAATAAGTATAAAAATACAATTTTAAATTTAGAAACACTAATCTTAAAATTTCTAAAACAATTCTAGAAAAAAGTAAAAACAGCTAAAAATGCTAAATGTAATGATTGAAAGAAAACAATTGAAGTGTATCAGCAATCTGACAGATGTACATATGTACGATGTGCAAATGGGATGTTAAAGTACAGTGTGCCATGTTTGCACAGCAATGTAAACAGAGTAATGTAACAAAGTGACCAGTATTTACACGATTTAACCAAGTCCACCTGTTAGATAAGTCTTCTCCATCACAAAGTACTGCCTAAACCTTGTTGGGAGGGTGAACGGTACCATATACTGCTGCCAAGGCGCCTGTGTAAGCTAGCATGGTGATGAGGGAGAGGGAGCGCCTCCTTCCCGCCCAGAGAGAGTGAAGTCCCCTGGACGTCAGCTTTGTTATTAATCAGCAAGTACACAATAAAAGCAGAGAACTGTACACTTTATTTGAGCCATTTTTTTACTGTTTCACTCAACATATAGCCAGAGATGGGGACTCCAGTCTGAGACTCGGACTCGTGTCGCACTTAAGTCGCACAAAGTCTTGTGACTTGACTTTAGACTTCCCTCAGCGACTCGAGACTTGACTCAGACTCGGTGCTGTGACTCGTGAGTCATCACTCGTAACTCGTAATTCATGTTCATTTCATGGAATTATTTATTTGTGACCCGATCTGCCGTAATGAGTCGAAAGTCAGCATTCTATTTATTTAGATACGGGCTAATTATGTTGAAAAACATCAAAAGTATCCATTTTTCTTTTTTGGTCTTATATGAAAGAAAAGGTCTTCAAAATGAATCTCTCAAAGTTTCATCGTAGAAATAATTGCGAAAATGTACTTAAATGGCTATTTAATCTGAGATGTAGCTCTCAAATCTTACAAAAGAATGTCCAAAATAAGTGCTGTTTTCACCTCTCTGAAACGTCTTGATCTCAGCTGTCCAAGTATGATGTTAAATGTCAATCCCTTATCTTTTTAAACCTATCAAGATGCTTAAATCATGTACACAAAACCTTTTCAGTTGCCAATAGGAAGCCCTGTTCACAGCCTTCTGCCCGCCCACCCCTCGAAAGATTAGCAGTGATAGGTGTAGCCTAATGCTAGCGTTTTTTTCCAGAATATTTCTCCCCACAAAGGTTGGGTTTAACATTTGTATTTTGGGTCAACATCATCGAAGTTGTTTAGAGTGAAGTGTGTTGAGTTGTGTGATTGCTGTTTGGTATATTATTGTCAAAATAATGTAAAATAGCTAAAGCTTAAAGCTTGATTAAGACTGAATCAAGTTGGTCAATGAGTTCTTTGGCTCTAGTGATGTGTCTTCAGTCTGATTTACTGTATTTTTCTAAGTATGTAAATGCCTGTAGTAAAATGTTCTTGTTGAAACCTGGGTGCATCTCTTTGAATGCTATGGGTTGTTAAAGATATCAACAAAAAACTGACAAAAACTTTAAATGCGATTTCCTCGGTTCAGTTGGAAAATGCTGCTGTGCTGCCATAATTCAAACGACTGTAACTTCACAACCGTTTAAGATACAACTTATATATGACCAAGATATAATTTTAAAGCTTATTTTGCCAGATCAGGTCACATATGTAAGTCTTAAGTAACAAAGAGATAAAGACAAGTTGGGAAATGGTTGTGTATCTCAACACAACTGTCTTATGCTCATTTAACATCAATTGTTATTCCATGCTGTTTCAACATAATTTGATGTGTTCTACAGGAGTGTGTGTGCAGACTGAGACTGTTTTGAGGCAGGCCATTGCAGAACGCATCAAACCTGTCTTGATGATGAACAAGATGGACCGTGCCTTGCTTGAGTTGCAGCTGGAACCAGACGAACTGTTCCAGACCTTCCAGCGCATTGTGGAGAACGTCAATGTCATCATCTCGACCTACGGTGAAGGAGAGCATGGACCAATGGGCAATATTATGGTAAAATCAACTTTTGGCCAATATTATGATAAAAAACACATTCTTGCTCTAAACTGTAATATGATTTCCTGCAAGTAAGATAGTTCCCTAATTGCATTGATTAATTTGTTTAAGGTGGAATATCAGATCTGCAAACATATGCTATGGTGGTAGTAGCCTAGTGAGTAAAACACTTGCCTGGATGACCCCAAAGTTACAGCTTCAAACTCCACTTTCTACCACTGTGTCCTTGAACGAGACACTTAACCTCAGTTGGTCCAGGGGGACTGTCACTGTAACTAATGATTATAAGTTTCTCAGTATAAGGGCGTCTCCCAAATGCTGTAAATGTCCACTTTTGAATGTGACTCACCACTTATCTAAATTGTAATAAAAAGTGCATAATTTACAAGCATATTCCTCAGTCAGCACATGAGCAAGTTTACTGAATTGTCTTTCTAGGTGGATCCCATTGTTGGTACTGTGGGGTTTGGTTCAGGCCTCCATGGCTGGGCCTTTACCCTGAAGCAGTTCGCTGAGATGTACGTGGCCAAGTTTGCAGCCAAAGGTGAAAAGAAAAAAGGAGAAATCAGTCCTGCAGAGCGTTGTAAGAAGGTGGAGGAGATGATGAAGAAGCTTTGGGGGGACAAGTAAGTGAAGTAAAGGACTTGTGCTGCCTCCACATGTTATGGGAAAGATGATCCTTTCCGGTTGTAATTACGAGTGTGTTGTGATCAAGTGCTTTTGTTGTCATAGTGAAGAAAAAACACGATGGATCCACAGCTTGTCTTGAGCTGTGACCAATAGGTAGAAGAGATGCATCATAGAAAACAATTGTCCAGAAAATGTTTGAAAGCTTTAGAACACACGTCATATTGGGAAATCTAGGTCGCAGGAACGAGGTACGATGGGGGTCTCTTGCTTGTTTGTGTTCTTCACTCTCTGCCATGTTGAGATCTCATTGATCTCATCTCGGCAACTCGTGTATCAAACATTTCTCCCAATTCCAGAGTGGAAATGATGACGCGAGGGAGGGCTCATGTGTTTTCAGGTCGGGTTCTGGTGTTTACCACAATTCCAATAGAACGTGAAGGCACCATTACTCCAGGGAACATTCAGCAAATGAAATCATCAGAAACATTTGGGCAACTGGCTTTTAATTAGCAGTATTAAGGATTTTTATATGGAGCCCAACATATTTTCATATTTGGTTCTTAGGTATTTTGACCCATCCAACGGAAAATTCAGTAAAACAGCAACTAATGCGGAGGGCAAAAAGCTTCCCCGTACTTTCTGCCAACTCGTGCTGGATCCAATTTTTAAGGTGAGTATTGTAGATTACATTAATAGATTACAAACAGCAAAAACAGTACTGTACATTCATTTATTACAAACATCTGTAGATGACCAGATAGCAATCTAGGTAATTATATACGACCTGGATCGGCTCAGATAAATGAAAGATGTCAGATGGCACTTTTGTAATAACTTTTGGCCATACTGTCTAGTCTTGACATACAGCAAATTGGAGTTAAAATGTTTTGATACTTTGCTGTTGTAGGTTTTTGAGCATGATGTTGTTTGTTTTTGTCATATAATCACTTCTGTAAAACTACAACAAAACTGTCTTTATGGCATTCACAGCACTTAACAACACTCGATCACTACACAGAACTCAGGCTTGAAAATAGAAAATATAGAAACTGTAATGAAGATGTGCTTTAAAACTGAGTGCTGGCCAAAACAAGGGCCATTCGACTCGAACGAATGTTGACTCTGATTTGCGGTGAGTGTAGTGCAAATCTAACCCGTTGCGCATTGGATTTGTTCCCGCCCCAAGGAAAACACCGTGGTGGAACTGAAGACAGACACTTCAGAAGGCCTCAGATGCTGTACTAGTCAGAAAATAAGAACGGAATTTTAAAAGTTAAACTCTCTTACGGAAGAAACAAAACACCCTCAGCCAAAACAGAGCCAGGCCTGGAAAAACGCCAGACTCGATTCAGAAAGAGGAGGGAAAGGACAGGAGTGTGGTGCGAGTGTGAATGTGTTGCGTACTTTTTAAAAATGTGCCTAGAGAAGCACTAGGAAAAGCTCGAGAACTTGTAAACTCTCGCAATACCAAGATTACTGGCTCAAGTCTTATGCATGTGATGCACAAACTCTCAGCAATGAGTCCGAATTTGAACACTGGCTGTAACCAGGCAGCCGATGCCGGCCAGTTGCGGGAGGGTGGCGGCCGTCGTCTTCTTCTTCTACCCGACACGGCAGTGACAGTGCTACGACTCCTCCTGGGTGCCCAGCCCAGCCCCAGACTGGCCCCTTACTGAAACAAGTAAACAGTGTGGTACTGGGGAGTGCTGTTATTTCTATACCACAACAATGTTCTCACATAAGGACAACATTTTTATGCATTATAACATTTTATTGCTTTAAAATGAACATTCTCGATGCCTTTGGAAAGGTTTTTGACTCCATCATGAACTTCAAGAAAGAGGAGACCCAGAAACTGATTGAAAAACTGAATGTAAAGCTAGACACAGACGACAAGGAGAAGGAAGGAAAACCTTTGCTTAAGGTAAAACAACTCAATTTTTTAGTCACATGTTAATGAATGCTCCAGCAATTAAAGAAATAGCATCACATAGAAATCTGTAAATAATGAGCTTTTATAGCCACACTCACATGTGCTAGCTTTGCACACTGTCCAGGCTGTGATGCGCCGCTGGTTGCCTGCTGGTGATGCTTTGCTCCAGATGATTACCATCCACCTACCCTCCCCTGTCACAGCCCAGAAGTACCGCTGTGAGCTGCTGTATGAAGGCCCAGGAGATGATGAGGCAGCCATGGGTAAGTTACAGTGTTGTGAGGAAATTGTCACTATTGGCCAAACACCATATATCCAAAGGTAGCTTTACAAGAAATAAAAAACAAGTCATTTTGAGATCACTATTTTCGTTCATTTTCTTGAATTTTGGTTTTAGTGAAAAATGGAAGCTGGTAAAATAGAGATACATGGTTTTGTTTTTACAAATACAATACAATGGTTCTCAACCATTCATCACTCTGGTAAACTTAAGCTGAATGGTGCACATGTTAATTCATTATCAATAGCTCTGCCACATTGCCAACCCTTTTTCTGTACTTTGAAGGTGAACGGTGGATTATTTAGGAAAAGATTGCTAGCTTTTTGGTAAATTCAGAGGGAAGGCAGATAGCTAGAATCTTCCAGTTACTTCTAGAAATATCTTATTGCAGTCATGTACCTGTCTTCAAATCCTCAATGCAATGGATTACGTAACTCTGGTTAAAGAGTATGTTCTATAGTGCATCACTTTATCAGCCTTATTCTTGAATATGATGGTTTAGAAACAGACAGCTTTAAAACGGCTATTTCTGACACAGTGCTGGACTGGCCTTGGTAAAATTGGGCCAATTGGGAATCCCGTCAGCCATCCTGGAGCTACCTTTTAAAAAGGGTGGATTATTTAGGAAAAGATTGCTAGCTTTTTGGTAAATTCAGAGGGAAGGCAGATAGCTAGTATCTTCCAGTTACTTCTAGAAATATCTTATTGCAGTCATGTACCTGTCTTCAAATCCTCCATGCAATGGATTAGTTAAATGACAAAAATGATTAAAGATGTCAACAGGCTAAAAGTTGAAAGGTGCGTTTATCTACATACCTTATCTCAGTTTGGCTTCTTTTATCTGGTTAAAGAGGTAAACCTTACACTGATGCTACACTGATGCTACACTGATGCTACACTGATGCAGTCTATTTAGTAGTCTAAAGATCAGTGGCTCAGGATTAGTTGACACCACACGAGTTCAAAGTATCTGAATGTATTGCATTTAGGGTTCTTAGGCAACACTGATGAATGAAAACATTAAAACTATAAAATCATATTCATGAATAAGGCTGATAAAGTGATGCACTATTGAACACTTGATTTTTAAAGGTAAGATTAAGAATTTGTTGACCACTCATGTCTCAACCAAACCTGGAGTGAGTGGTCACCTTTTTCCTGATCTTCTTAGGCGTCAAAGGCTGTGATCCTAAAGCTCCATTGATGATGTACATCTCCAAAATGGTGCCAACAACTGACAAGGGTAGATTCTACGCCTTTGGTCGCGTTTTCTCTGGTGTTGTTGCCACGGGGCAGAAGGTGCGCATCATGGGCCCAAATTATACACCAGGGAAGAAGGAAGACTTATACTTGAAACCAATTCAAAGGTGTGTTACATTTCACCAAATAGCTCACAACAAGCTGAAAAAAGAAAACAGCAAGTATCAAATATACATTATTTTATTTTTCATTATATTTCTGCAGAACTATCCTAATGATGGGCCGCTATGTTGAACCCATTGAAGATGTGCCATGTGGAAACATCGTCGGACTCGTCGGGGTCGATCAGTTTTTGGTGAAGACGGGAACCATCACCACCTATGAGCAAGCTCACAACATGCGAGTGATGAAGTTTAGTGTCAGCCCTGTTGTACGAGTGGCTGTGGAGGCCAAAAACCCAGGAGATCTCCCAAAATTGGTTGAAGGCCTTAAACGCCTGGCTAAATCTGACCCCATGGTTCAGGTGAGCACTGACAGCATGCTAATGCTCAACCTGCCATCGCAGCCAGGTTGCCCTGTGTTGTGAATCATCTTTACTAAAATTAAAAGGTGGCTTTAGTCGGTTAGATATGAGCTTCTCTCTGTTTTGCCAGTGCATCATTGAAGAGTCTGGTGAGCACATTGTTGCTGGTGCAGGTGAGCTGCATCTGGAAATCTGCCTAAAAGATCTTGAAGAAGATCATGCCTGTATTCCCCTGAAGGTAAGGTTTGGCAGTTAGGCAGGAATGTAGAAAAGCAATGTGAACATTTTGTCATTGATATGGAGACTGATTTTAGAAATCACATGTAATTTTATATGATCCAGTTGTTAAAATGCGCTCAACTGACTGACTGTCAGGTGTCAGCTGTTATATATGATTTGGTCCTTAACTGTCAGATTTCATAAAGCCAAATAACAAACGTCAGAATCTTATACTGAACTTATTCTGAAACTTTTAATGCAGTATAATATATCTGGTTAACAAGAGTAAGAGTAGGAACTGCAGTACTTTATAACTGCATTTATTGCATAGAACAATTATAGTTATTATACAACATTAAAGTAGAAAATAGCAAGAAATGTTACAGAGTTTGTGAACTGCCTGTTGCAATAGACGTTTTTGTGGCGTTTTGTAGCGATGCTTGATCGACGTCAGCAAGGCGTTCAACTGGCGTTAGTCTGACGCCAGCCTGGCGCCCAATCTGTAGTCTCGTGTATTTACCTGTGGGGGCAGTTATTACTCTGTCTAGAGTGTCACACGTGTGTCATCTTGGTTTTTAGTTCTGCATTGAAAACATGGATCCCTATTCTTTCTTAAGACTCACCGTTTACATTCCTGTTTTAAAAATCCTCCTGATACGGCGCCGTAGGCAGGAGAGGAATGAAACGTGGTTTTTCGCAGTTGCCGTACAGAATCATGGGACATATTCGGTCCTCCAGAACGTCAAGCGAACGCCATGGAAATGCCATAGCGACGTTTTCCTCGCGTTCGTCGGGATTTTGACGCCAAGGAAACATTGCATGCAGCATTTATTTGAAGCCATCCGAACACGCAGCCGACCGAACGCCGGTGCTTAATACCCGTGTGGACGCTTTGATTTGCTGCAATGAGCAGAAAAACGGGCGTCACGAACGCCAGAAAAACGGCTGGTTCAGGCAACCCATTGTACAGGACAACGCAACTCATAGTCTGGCACATTATGCTGGCACAGGAGATTTTAATTAACAATAAACAATTACAGAGTAAACACCGTTTCAGCATTAACATCTACGTCAGTGCTGACAGCTTTTCAATCACCACAAAGTGTAGTCAACAGGGTTTATATCCTAACTGTAAGGGTCAGGAGGGTTATGTGCTGGACAACTGGTCGTCCTTGTATTTCTGTTAAAGGGATTTTGTGTTCATGTGATACACCTGTGTTTAGTTTGGGTTTAAGCACTTGTGTTATGTGATCGGTGGGAAAGTGTTTGGGGGATTGTATTTAAGTTCAGTTTAGATGGACCAAGGTTGTCGGTCCACCGATACGAAAGGCCATTACGCAAGGAGTAAGAAAGCTTCAGTGAGTTCCTTTTGTTTAAAGAGTTTCTGTTCGGCCCTCGCGCCAGTTTTTGTGCTATTTCTAAAAATAAAGAGTCAAACTAAAAATGGATGCCAGGAGGGTCCTTTATGCTCTCCTTGGGATAGAGTGGGGAGACGTTACACTAACATGGTCAAAAACAAGGAAAAAACACACATCTGTGCATTAACAGCATTGGTCCTGGGTTAGGGCTGCTACAGTCCTCGACAGAAACCCACTGACCCTCAATATACGATTCTAAAACTGGATTCTACTGAATGAAGAAAAACAAAAATTACAAGCTTGTAGAAATCACTGAGTTTTAGTTTAGTTACAGGGACATGTGTATAAATGGTGGCAGTGTTTCTTTTATGCATCAGGTGTTGCACCCACATATTTGGAACTAGCGCATGACTGACTGCTGAATGGCTTTGTTTACAGAAATCGGATCCAGTGGTTTCATATCGGGAAACCGTAAGCGATGACTCTGATCAAGTCTGCTTGTCCAAGTCACCTAACAAACACAATCGTCTATATATGAAGGCCCGGCCCTTCCCAGATGGCTTGGCTGAGGACATTGACAAAGGTGATGTGACTGCAAGGCAGGAGCTTAAACAGAGAGCCCGCTACTTAGCTGAGAAATATGAGTGGGAGGTTGCTGAGGCCCGTAAGATATGGTGCTTTGGACCAGACGGAACAGGACCCAACATCCTAGTGGATATCACAAAGGGAGTGCAGTATCTGAATGAGATCAAGGACAGTGTGGTCGCTGGTGTCCAGTGGGCAACCAAGGAGGTGAGTAAACCCAAAAAGGCACTCAGGTTAAGGGGCCGCAAAAGTAACACAGTTTCATGGAATTATTCTTGTACATCATGCAAACCCAGTTTGTTTGAAGTGGCTGAAAATGGCTCAAAATGACCGTTTTCCTGCATTTACATTTACATATGGTCCCAAATTCAACATATAGCAGTTTAGCTCCACCCATTCACTATGAAATTACATGGAGTACATGTACAGGTTCGATTCCCAAGACCGCTAGGCACCTCTGAGGTACCCTGAGCCCCGCTTCACTTGGTGAATGGATTAAATGCAGAAGAAGTATTTCGTGCTGTTCACACTGTGTGCTGTGGTTTGTTCACGTATGACCAGATTGTCACTTTCACATGTTTCGTGTTTCAGCCTGAACTGCTTATCAAACTGGACTCACTTACAAACATTACTCCCATATTCCCCTGTAGGGAGCACTTTGTGAGGAGAACATGAGAGCAGTGCGATTTGACATCCATGATGTCACACTGCATGCTGATGCCATCCATAGAGGAGGAGGCCAGATCATTCCCACAGCCAGGAGGGTCCTTTATGCTTCCGTACTGACTGCACAGCCCAGACTCATGGAGCCCATTTACCTGGTGGAGATTCAGGTGTGTTCAACATCCCTGGAGATGAAAATGACACGATCTACTGTTTTGCAGTACCTGAATATTACCACTCTGAGGTGTCAGATTATTAGGTGCTTACCTTGTGCCTAGCGATTTTATCAGTTACGAGGGACATGCATGTGCTCATCTGTTGCTGTTTTCAACCCACAGTGATAGCATTGTAGAAATCAGTGTTTGTTTTTGTAACACCTTAGTTGGTTAAGAAGGGTTTTTTACAAATGAATCTAAACTTCATGTATAATAAACATGTTCTAAACATGTTTTCAACATAGGGCTGGGCGATTAATTGAAAAGTAATCGAAATCGACATTCAGAACCTATAATCGATCCAATTTTTCCAGCTCGATTATTTCGATTACTTTCCCTTTAAAAACACTACCGCGTGTGGAGTCACGTGACCCCGCTACGTTATGTTACGTTATTCC
>JBBPDB010000036.1:14854863-14866183 GCA_037974465.1 Brachypetersius altus | reverse complement strand
AACACTTACCCTGTCCGCAGAGACGCCTGAATATCGGTGTGCTAAACTTGGATATCGGCCTATACCGGTATCGTAAAAAAATGCTAAATATCCGATATATCGGTCGACCTCTAGTGTGTAGACTAACTTAAATCCAAACCCAAGTAAAGTATTTTTACATCAGGGAAATAATGACTCAAGTAAAACTTTGTTTCCACAGAACATTTTGAACAGAAGCACAAAAACAGAGCCGTTCCTGTCGGTGCTGAGCAACTTCCAGTTTCTGTCAGCGTCTGTATTTTTTGTGTGTTTACACTTAAAATAGAGGCGCCAAAAAGGGGTCTGTAAGAAGCACCTTTTTGATTCCCTTCTATTAAGAATCTTTTTGGTCGTGGTTCGGGTTGTGAAGAATCTGTTTTGAAGTTTAAAGAACCTCCGCGTTGTGTAAATGTTCTGTACCAATTTCTGCCTTTATGGAGCATAAGAACAAAAACAACTCAAGCTTCAAAGTGTGAGGAGGTATGCCCAGAATGAAATTAAAACCAAGAGCTATAAGTTACTTAGTAAAATGAATGGAAAAAGCGATCAAACTGTAAATGTGTGCAGCAGATACAAGCTCTTCTTGAGGACAAAAGTTCCTCCCGATTACATTTCTTTCAGTTCTACCTCTCAGATGACTGATATACTATTTCTTTATTACTCCATTTCCCTGCTAGGTGTGACTTGTTCCGTCATATAAACCCACCAGGCATTCTCTCTTTTAGAGGTCTCGGGGTTGAAGCTCCTGATGAGGTTCATCTCCTGACGTTTAGGTGGTCACGCCACCCGGGAGCCCGAGGAGTTTCTCTGATTTCTGCGTCTATAAACGTTTAAAATACTTGAAGAGAAGTTGTTTGAAGTTGAATTTACTCAAGAGTGTATAAATCTATCCCTTTTTAGATGATTTACACTGGAGCGGAGGAAATGGAACTAGTTACTACCCGCCTCTGAATTTTTTATTTTTTTTATCCATATCTTTCAGAACCAAGCGGTTGAGCCTGGATTAAAAATCTTCAGTTAAAATGACAATTTTAATATGAAGTCAGTGTTGTGTGTGCCGTCTTGTTTTGCAAGAAAATAAAGGGGAAAAATGTTTTGTTCTTTTTGACGTCGAAACAAACAGAAAATAATTGAACGCCCTCAAAACTGTTTCTTACAGAATGTAACTGGAATGTAAATGTAATTCATTATGCCTCGTTCTGTGTAATCAATTATTTAATGGCACAATTATGTTTAAATCGTGCAGCAAAATGACAGTAATAGGCGAACACTTCCATGGGATATTCTGCGGCCCTTTTCCCCTCTAGTTCCCAGCCTTCTCTCCCGAGTCTTAAACCTAATCCCCTGCTGTGTCTGGCTGCGTAATACCCTCTCTTGCCTGTCTTTATTCTTTATGAATTTCTCTTGCATATTCAATTTCTCATTCCAGGCCTTTTAATACTTTCCACTGGACTCATTTCAGCGCCCACTTCCAACCCGTCAGAATCCCGTGTTGCGCCCTTTCTATTTCACTCAGTGTTCTGGTTCGGTTCCCCGTCTCCAGACTCGGGTCGTCCTGCCAAATCTGTATTGTGTACCCCTCAGTTACTGCCGCCTCCTGTTCTGCTCCGTGCTCTCAGCCGCTCTCTCCGAACACTGCCAGCTCCTCGGCTCTCTTCGTCTGGAAGCCTCATCCAGCCTTGTCCCCGCTGTGCTCCATCAGCTTATCTGCCTCCAGCTCCATGCCCCCCCCAACCCTGCCATCCAACTACAGTTAGCCTTCTCCCATCCAGCTCCTCCAAAACCCCCTCTCCAATCCGGTGCCAAGCTCCTTCCGCCCGGCCAAAAGCAAACTCCCTCCTCCTCCTCCTGCCCCGCTCCATCCAACCCTACTTACTTTGGCTCCTCCACCCTCCCAGGCAGCTTTTAGCCTCTTTGGCCCGCTGCTGTTCCTCCATCGTTCCTCAGACTGCCTTTGAAGACAATAGTGGAGGCCGGCTGTTGAAATCCCAAACCACAAATCTTTTGTGTCAATGCGATAAAACTTAAACAATTCTTGAACTTGCTTGTGTGACCACATTTTACTACTTGCATTTGGAAGATAATTAGTGATATTTTGTGTATATTTTTTAAATAAATGGCTAAAGCAGGAGCAGAGCCAAACTGTTGGTAAAAATGACTTACTAAAATAATATAATGGTATCTAATCAATGAAATCCGACTAGTAGTCTTTGTTACTAGACTTAACTGTTGTTTTATGTTTAGGTTAAGCACATTAATAATACTTTGAAAAATATGCATGCCTTTTCACATGAAAAAAAATATTTTTCCACAATGAGCTGTTATTTTAGCTAGCTGATGTGTTTGCCATTCTACAAGTTAGACTCGCACATGGTGTATGTGATCTACATCATCATTAATTTTAAGAAAATGTTCCAAGACTGGAGCTTTTAGTCAATCTTTTCATTTGCTACCTATAATTCGGAGGCACTTTTATTCAAAGTTACACACAATATTTTTTGTATCACAGATGTGACCAAACACAGTGCTGGGAGTCCTGTCCAAGGACTCTTATTGGTGTAGCATGGTGTAGACTGTACATGGTATTGACTGTACATGGTGTTGTCTGCGCATGGTGTAGACTGTACATAATGTAGACTGTACATAATGCAGACTGTGCATGGTGTAGACTGTACATGATGTAGACTATACACGGTGTTGACTGAACATGATGTAGACTGTACACGGTGTAGACTGTACATTGTGTAGACTGTACATGATGTAGACTGTACACGGTGTTGACTGAACATGATGTAGACTGTACACGGTGTAGACTGTACATGATGTAGACTGTACACAGTGTAGACTGTACACGGTGTTGACTGAACATGATGTAGACTGTACACGGTGTAGACTGAACATGATGTAGACTGTACACGGTGTTGACTGAACATGATGTAGACTGTACACGGTGTAGACTGTATATGATGTTGACTGTACATGGTGTAAACTGTACACGGTGTAGACTGCACATTAACCATATGCTTAGATACGCGCCCAAAGGTGGTCTTGCTGTCCTTTTTCGATTGTCAGCAACTTGCTTTAGTTTGAATAACATTTGAAAATATAACGAAAAACAACCGTTTTTAATGTTCCCATTATTGATAACATTTTTTTCAGCTCTAGCTGCATTGCAGTATTGAGAGAATGGATAGAAGAGAATGAAAGACTGGAAGCGATGAACATATCTTTCTCCTACAGTATTTGCTTCAGTTTTTCACAGCATTTCCATTTTGGTTCTCATCGCAAATGGGATTCGTTCCCCCTTCTCGACCAATCAGCGTTTTACGGACACACCTGTTGTTGATGCTTTGGGACTGCAGTTCGGAATTGGTAGGTTTTGCACCCCTCAGCCAGCCTCTATCCATAAACCCTTTCTTCGCGGTTCTACAGAAATACGTTTATGCGAATCTTTGCTGAAGTATAAATCAGCCCGGCATGGAGAGTGTGCTCCACGTAAGCTTGGGTTTCTCTGAGCTCAGGGAAAGGAAGAGCTGCCTCTGGAGCGATGCCTGGAGGAACCATTTAAGCAGAGGATCCATATTTAAACAACTAAACGCCCCCCCCACCACCCCCACCATACATTTAAATAGTAATGCATCTGCCTTAGAGACCTTTAATCACAATTCCAGCTGCTCTGTCTTGAAGAATACCGATAGCCAGGATCAGCCTTGGGATAATGTCCTTGATAGAAGTATCATAGACAGGCTAATGCATGCTCCCAAATAACATTGTTTCCACATTCATGTAAATTACAGGCATTTAGCGCCCCTTTCTGTAGATCAAACAGCGGGATTTGCATTCTACACCAAGCATATTGAAGACGCCCTATTTTTACACCGCTCCGCATTTGCATTCCCCACACAGAGTGATAAGTACATTTTGCAACAGATAAAACAATTACGTTAATATTTGCATCCACATTCAAGCAGAAGGATGGCAGACATGCATTGTCTTGTACATCAAATGCTCAAATTAATACGAAATTGGAAAGAAGGAGCACAATAAAAGGTTTGGCCCCAAGACAATGAGCTCCCCTCCCTTCCCCTCTTCTTCTCTGTCTCGCCCTTTCGATCTCTACCCCGTTCCCCTCGCAAACAGACGCCGATGCATGGGGCTTGACAGACAGCGAAGCTGTTGGGCCCACGATGCCATGTTTGAGTTTTCCGAGGAAGCTGATATAATTACAGAGCATGGAAATGCTCCCTAGTGGCTTCCAGTACTACTAGAACCATACGAACACAATCGCACAGCAAGCAAGCCAATGACTGATAAGTGTGTAAGTGAGAACAGACTGCAGATAAACAGTGTGTTGTACCACACCACGCTCAGCATGTGTGTGTGTGTGTGTGTGTGTGTGTGTGTTCTGATATTTGTTTACTTGCAGCACAGTGGTCCTTACTTTACTTTGTAACCAAAATCTCTTTTCAAAAACATTTTTTTTGAAGAGTATATATGACACGATATCATGTGTGGCACATTACTTACACATATTCACACATTATTCATAAGTAAATGTGACATAGATTAAAAACATATCATGTATATGTGACCCCACAACAAGATACACACAGCACAAAACTAGTGTGTGAGAGTGCTTTAGAATTCATAGGCCTAGTTTGGAATCTGCACTACTTCCCAGCACCATTAATATGAACACATTAGGGAGGAAATCAAGGGAACAGAGGAGCGAGCAGAAGTGACTGAACAGACAAACAGATTAATAAATGAATAGATAAATAAATAAGCATCCGGGGTGGCAGGCGGGAGAGAAAGCAGATAAGAGTTTGTGCTGATGGAATCCAGGGTGGGTGAATGGCAAGAAAGGAGAATAACAGATTTGAGTCTTGCTTGATGAAAGGCATGCTGGCGCTGCCACCCCTATATGTTTTAAATTACGCAGTTAATGGTGCTTTTATATGTCCTGGAATGGTCTTCTTAATGGTCTTCTCTAATCCGTATTCTGAAATGAGTGTGTGGTGAAGTGTGTGTGTGTGTGTGTGTGTGTGTGTGTGTGCTATCGATCCCCCACCTGCCTTCAGCAAGATGGGGACTAACTCAGAATTGGGAATAGGGCTTTTCTGCAGGATCAGTGATTTCCACTGTTTTATGAGCTCTGTGTGTAAGTGTGTGTGTGTGTGTGTGATAAAGAGAATGCGAGTTCTGTTTGTGTTTGTATCTGTAGTGTGTGGTTGTGAGAGTGTGTGTTGTTTCTTTATCGGAGTGTGTATGCGTGTGTGTGTGTGTGTGTGTGTGTGTGTGTGTGTGTGTTGGTGTGTGTACAGTGTTGAGAGACTGGAGGTCATCTTCACAGTAATATCAGGGAATTTAATTATGGATTTTGCGCCCTATCAGGAGGCGGCGAGCGTCCCTCCTCAGCGCTGCGTGGGGAGTAACCTTCCCTAAGAGTGGGAAGGAAACGTTTCCTCATTAATTGCCCCTCGGAAAATTGCATATTGAAAGAGCCCCTGTCTCTCGAAGTGTGATATTACAAATTTGGTGGTCAATTAGCCTAGTTAGGGGCCCCCAAAGTTATAATTAGACTGTTTTGACCGGCTGCCCTGTTTTTCTCTGCAGCTGCCGCACCGTAGGGTGACGTTCTCCACCGCCAATCCCGTGCAGGACCTGCAGGATTCCTCCCAGCAGAGTTACTATGATAGTGGCCTGGAGGAGTCCGAGACCCCCAGCAGCAAGAGCTCCTCCGGCCCTCGCATAGGACCACTGGCCCTGCCTGAGGACCACTATGAGCGGACCACACCCGACGGCAGCATCGGAGAAATGGAACACCCTGAAAACGGTGAGTTACGGGACTCTCTTTAAAGGCCAAAGCCTCAAGATTCAATATTCTTAATTCGCCACATGAATAGTTATATAGTGTAACACACAGGGAAATGTATCCTGAACCGCTTCGTTTTTTTTATGACTGTGCAATATTATACAATATGTACACAGTTTACATTTAAAAACAAATCTAAATAAGAGTAAAACAGCTTAAACATAAACACAGGTTACAGGTAAAACATGGAAGCTAAGTGTTTTAAATTATAAGTGAAGCAACAATCTGCCGGATTTACATATGCATAAAGTGCAAATGCGGTATTAAAGAGAAGTGTGCCATATACCACAGAAATGTAACAGAAGTAGGGACCTGTAAGCATGTACAGACTGAGAAACAGCACGTACACCAGGGCTGTTGCATTAATAAATGATTCAATAGTGCAATATTTTTTACTACCGTGCAGTTCCTTTAACTTTCATGGTCAGCTGCGAATGCTGCTATCTGTACTTTTCTTTTTTTTTGTATATATATATATATATATATATATATATATATACAGTAGTTTTCTTGTTTTGTAATTCAAAAATATATACTATAATATTTACTATTTCTTTTTATTTAATATGTTTCTATTAAAAAAACTTTCTAATAGAAGGCACTGAACGGGACTGCACACAATTTCATTGACAAAGATTTCTATTCTATTCAGTTCTATTCTGTGTGCAGTAAAGCAGAGAAGTGTTCAGTGATCATATACCATTAAACCAGCTGAATTTGGAATGTGAAACAATTAATAAATAAACAAACTAAAAAAAACAAAAACCGTATAACAAATACAAAAACAGTATTTTTATATTTAAAAACAGTTTTCTGTGTTTTTTTACATTAATGTTGCTTAATATACTAAATAAAACAAAAAAAATACATATAAATGACTTTTTACAGTAAGTAATGATGTTCTGTTCAGTATATTGGTGAGTTCTGTGTGGCAGTTTCATCAGAAACCTGGTTTGAGTCAATGTTAAATTTTCACAAATCCAAACAACGGCTGGAGGAACCGAGGAGTCTGGAGCCGAAACTTTGTTAGTGCTTTTTTTCTAATATTCAGCGTTCTCCTTGCATCAGGACTTCTTTCACCTTTCCAACACTTTAGTAAGCCAACATACCACAGTACAGAAAAACACAATTCCATTTAAAGTTTCTTTCAATATCAAGGCAATACGTCTGTAGTCACGGTCAAAGACTGTCGCGCCTCCGTCACGTGCGGCTCTACTGCCATTTGCAGCACTTAACACGTGAAATCGGACATTACACATTAACAATCACTCCTTTAAACATTTCTATAAACTACATTATGGCTCTAACACTATGGCTTTAGAATATCAACCAGTTTTTACAAACAGAACAAATCTTGATATTCTTTACTGCTTTCTTGTTTGTATTTATTCTGAAAGCTACAGACTCTTTATCAAACATGAGAAAATGGCTATAAACATTTTGCATGTGTGCCTATGACTTTTCCATAGTACTGTATGCATATGTATACTTTGAATGTGGAATTTCTGGATGGTATGAATATGAGATGGTGTTTTGTAGCTGAGGCTACACTTGGGCTCTGTAATCTCGCAACTTGATATTTGCAAGTGATGTCCAGATAAGGGTCTACAGTTGTTCCCCTTATCAG
This sequence comes from Brachypetersius altus, assembly GCA_037974465.1. Lineage (NCBI taxonomy): Eukaryota > Metazoa > Chordata > Actinopteri > Characiformes > Alestidae > Brachypetersius > Brachypetersius altus. The sequence goes on along the minus strand of JBBPDB010000036.1, from coordinate 14,858,663 downwards.
CAGCCTTAAAAGGGAATTCCACCTATTTAGTAACAAATCATTCAGAGTAGCTTTGGTGCAAAATGGTTCATTTATCAGATTCCTTTACAATGGTGGTGAACAGGAACCAGGTCTCTCATCTACATTTCTCATCTCATTTATTTATCTAACCACCACATGGGTCTTCTGTGTAACGTCTCAGCCAGCGGCCGGTAGAGGCTTCTGTTTTGTTATGGGGACTTTTATTTTGAATTCCGGGAGTACGTTTATCTAACCACCACATGTGTCTTCTGTGTAAAGTCTCTGTTTTGTTATGGGGACTTTTATTTTGAATTCCGGGAGTACGTTTATCTAACCACCACGTGTCTTCTGTGTAATGTCTCTGTTTTGTTATGGGGACTTTTATTTGGAATTCTGGGAGTACATTGTGTCTGTAGTCACTGTGTCAGCTGTCTTGTATGAGTTAATTGATTGTGATTTATGATTGGTTCTTGTCTCAGTGGGTTTTGTATTTAAATTCCTGTCTTTGTTGCTGGTTAACTATCACGATTCCTGCTCCATATGTGTTGTCTATATTCTTTTGTTTGGCCATTGTGCCTTTTTTGGTTTGGGTTATGTGTAGTCTGTGTCATTTTGTATTAAAAAAAACTACACATCTATTTCCACTCCTCACTTCCCGAGCCACGACTTGACATTCGGAATGTTTATGTGGAATGTTGATGATGGTAAAGTAGTGGCAGAGCTAAATTCATTTTCTATGTCAACATTTTATATCACAAAATTGAAAATATAAAAATGTTTTGGGCTATAAACATCTCAAAACTGTGTCAATACAATATCTCAGGTCTCAGACAGCGTATTTCTAACTAAGGATGCATCAGCACGGAAACTTTTGAGACAAAAATGGCAAGAAACAAAATATTAGACAGCTTTTAAATCAACACTCAATGAGGAAAATGAAGAATAGTCCTCTGTTGTTATGGAGGATGTTGGATTTCATTGGCACATACTGCATCCCACGTACTTTTGTTTACTTTTACTTTACCTTTAGTGCAAATAATGATACCATTGACCACGAATTTTCTTTTTGGCGTCTCAAGATACAAAGAGTAACTTTTATGTGAGGGAGATTTTAAAGGCAGACGTCTGGTATTTCACACCAAACCCACTATAGATGACAGTTTACCTCTTAACCACTAAATTAAGTAGACATTTAGAAAAAAAGGATGGAATTTCCCTTTACAATTGTGCCGGTGGTGCCCTCCTGATGTTTATCCCCCAAAATAAAACTCAAACTGACGAGAATAAGAGGCAAAACTTTTGTGCTAGTTTTCCAGAAGAGCACAGATGTGGCCTTGGAGAATGGAGGGGTTCAGTCAGCCCTGAGCTGCAGGGCAGAGTCGTGCTTCTGCTTCTGCTTGGCTTTTTCAAGTAAAGCTTGTCTGTTACTCGAGCTCCTTCTTCGCTCTCTTATTTATTCATGTGTTTTTGTCTGTTTATTGTGCAGTAGGCGTATACATGTGCACTCTGTCAGCAGTTGACATGGCCTCCCCATCAGCAGACCCTCCATCACAACTCCAAATCACTCTTAATGGCCTCCTCGCATAAGTGTGCTAATTAAACACCCCCCCTCCCACCAACTAATGGAGCCTTTGTACTCCAGATAACTCCGTTCAACACCGCTGCCTCTCTGTTCGCAGGCCAACTGCCTACTCAACTTAGCCAGCGCAACATTTTTTTTTTCTTACATTCAGCCACCATAAAGTCACATTAATGAGCATTTGCTGAAGCCGGCGCGCTCCAGAGCCTCCGCAAGCGCCTCCCGAGTTTTAACAATGCTAACAGAAGTGTATTTGCACAGTCCTTCTCATCAGAAGAAACATCCTGACAGCTGCTTCCACGCACTAAATGCACTCTTCTTTAATTCTCTTCTGTACAATTTAATCTCCATTACGGCTGCTACTCTTTCATAATGCCATTTAGTGTGTGTGTGTGTGTGTTTTTTTCTTCCTCCATGCACATTTTCGCAGCTCTCTCGCCTCTTTCTCTTCCATTAGCGCAGCCGAGCTTAATTACTTCGCCAGCGTCTTTCTGGGCTGGATCAACAATCCATGTCTTTGGCATTTTATCTCAAAAACATGGCCCAACCCTTCTGGGCACCTTCTAACTCTAGATATGATATGGGAGATGCCTGAGCCGAATTTCCCACAGCGTAGGACAAATGGGGCAACTGGTGGCCCAGTGGTTAGGGCGTTGCTCCTACAAATCAGAAGGTTGTGGGTTTGAATCCCAACACTGCTAGTGTCAACACTGAGATTCCCCTGAGCAAGGTACCGTCCACACTGACCCCCGGGCGCCCCTCGTTGGTGGCAGTCCCCTGCTTCACTTGGTGAATGGGTTAAATGCAGAGAAAGAATTTTCAGAGACCATTTGACTTTTTTTGACTCTTAAACGTTTGTGAAGTAATAAGGACCTGTCGATTGGTGGCCCTGTATTGCGCCTCATTCAGAGTTATCCAGACTAAAGCGCTCCTTATAACTTCAGTGTGAGTGGGCGGGGCTCTTGTAGGCCCAGTAGGCGTACCTGTACTTTATAAAAACAGTGAGTGTGTCACACTACTGTCAGTGCACTGAGATTTAGTGCGTAGTGCGCACTGAGCACTGCCTTCTGTAGTGTGCACTGCTGTGGGTCAGTGCTGTCCTAAACGGAACACTAGCGTTTAGCTCTTAGCGGAAGTGACGGACTCATATTTGCTGGCGATTCTCCAGCCGCCAGAATATCTGCCGGTTTTACCGCCGTGTCCATCAGTACAATAACTTTATTACCGTTCCTCACATTTATACCAACCAGCCGCCTCCGCTTGGGCCCGTATTTCACTGTTCGCCGCCGTTATCCAACTCGAAAACGCGCTGAAAGCCCCGCCCCCTCCGCTACGTGGTCCAAATGGCGCCCGTTTAGTGCAGAGTGTCCGTCGTTCTGCTCGGCGTTTTCTGGCCGATTTCAGTGCAGCATCCGGGATCTTTCAGTTTTAGCTCGGTTTTCAGTGTGAGCGCACTACGCACTAAAATCACGCGCTAAAAGTGCACAAGTGCGTGATTTCGGACACACCGCTGGACTTGGCTTGGTGTTTGGTTTTCTGTCACCTTTATGCCAATCACAGAATCTGTGAATGAATCGATAGCAGGGGTGTGGGACTCCAGTTCTGGAGGGCTGTGCTCCAGCAGGTTTGGGTGATTTCCCTGCTCAGAAACACCTGAAGTACCCAGAGAAACTTCAGGGGTAGCACAAGAAGAATTGCTTGAAAGAAAGGGTAATGAAATCACAGGTTAGAGTCAAGAGTCCGACACTTTTCTTTTCCTGAAACAAAAATGAATGTTGTTGGTGTAGAGTAGTGGATAACACTGCCACTATCTATCTATGAGAATGTGCTCCAAACCTGTCAATGTTTGATTTAGAGGACTAGAGTGAGGGATACTGTGCATAAACACAGAAAGACGGCCAAGCGTTACCGTTTTCTAAAACCTAATTCTCACGCGCGAGTTGCCACCATTTCTTGCTGTGCAATGAGGAACAAGAAAATGTACCTGCTGGTCATGGGCGCCGTTAGGTCTATTTTGGGGGGTCTGAAGCCTCCCCAATGATCCGAAGCCCCCCTAAATATATAGTCATTATTCTACTATTTTTAAATTATACATCCAAACATTTCATACGAGATATCACTGAGCGCAGATACACACTTTACAGACAGAAACAAGACTATGAACTGAAATGAAGAATAATAAGTCTAGCTCTCATTACTGAATTAAAATGATGTAGCGGCT
>JBBPDB010000036.1:14812848-14829136 GCA_037974465.1 Brachypetersius altus | reverse complement strand
AACTCAAGATTCAGTCTTTGTTTAGTTTAGTTTAATTGTGGTGTTGACTGTTAATGTTACAGAGAACTTTAATAAAATTGTCTCAGTGTTGGACGCCTGTGTTCCTCCGCTATGTGTGTGTGTCGTCATCAAACGACTCGTCGACTCGACTTTGACTTTGCTGACTGTGTAGTCGACTTAAAAAAATCTGGAGTTGCTAATGCCCTATTGTGTATAATCATAAAAATAGTTATTGGTTTCACATTTAAAGGACACTTTTATTGTATAGAGGGAACAAATGTAAGGATATGTACCATTTAATGGTTACAAAAGTGTTACATAATGTGGCAGTTTAAAGACGGCTCTTTCAGGTACCAGGAGTGCCCTCTCTGGCGTCACTCTATGGCACTTTATAAGAGTGCTGTGAAAATGACCAGCTCTTACAGTGAACTCTCATTTGTTTGTGTGTGTGTGTGTGTGTGTTCCATGTCTCTACCGCACCCTCCACTCCAGGGCTTCACACCTCACACCCCACTCTTATTCACAGTGCATAACAACCACCCAAGCCACCCATCAACAGCTATCAACCACTGGTAGGAGCACAAAAGCAGGCATTTCAAACACAATCACCGTATCCGGCACCACGCAGGCTCCGAGTGGACTTCAATAAAGCACCAAATGGCAGGAGAAAAAATCTCATTGCATGGCACATAACAACAACAGCACCGTGCATAGCAACCGCTGCACCTCGCATAGCAACCGCGCCACAGCGCATAGCAACCGCTGCAAGCTCTTTGTGCATCGGCCGCTAATTGTCCATGTCTGGGTGTAGGTGAGCCGCAGTATCTGCCTGACTCACCCTGCGGAGCCACGGGAAAAGAGAGCAAAATGACTGCCGGTGTGTCGCCATGTTTTTCTGTGACTTTGAAGAAGAAAGGAATTTTATTGCTGTGCTTTTTTTTTGGTTTGGCCTATATTAAGGTGTCACAGATGTCTTACCATTGACAAAAAGCACAGCTAATAGATTCCTGATTATATCTCTTTAAATAATAATAAATGTCTGGAAAGCCACAGGTGCTAAAGTTCAGTTTGAGTCCATGCACACCGCATGAAGGTTAACCTTTCATTAGAAACTGGGTTATTAATAAGTGGATATGAATAAGGTAGACATATATGGCATGAATTTATCAGCTAATGGAATCGATTACACAGGTCAGAACACTTTCCATGCTGATTTCAGATCTGCTCTCAGTTTTTTTTTTCGTCACATCAACTGTAACCTGGTTTGTTACTTACTCAGATTTAATGGGCTGAAATCTTTCTAACTGGGAGGCAGTTTCATGTGCATACAGTGGTGCTTAAGATCATTTTCCTCAATAAATAAATGACCAGGTGAAATATGTTTGTCTCGTTTATTTAACTGGCTTCTCTATGAGGACTTGTGTGAAAATCTGATGATGGTCATATCATACGTAGGCAGAAATGAAGGCAAGTCTAAAGGGTTCACAAAACTGAATGAAAGAAAACTGGCATAAAGCTATGAGCAGGATCTGCTATGTTGTTTCACCTTTCTGCATTCAAGTTTGGGATTGATTGTGATTTGGGCCATTTCTGTAAGATTAACCAGGAATTGGTGTTTTCTGTGCGCATAGTGCACCAAAGAATGAGCCTCTCTCTCTCTCTTTCTTCTCTCTCATGTATATGCATTTGTGGGAGCGCCATGCAAAATTTACATGCGACTGATTGCACATTCCACTCTAGGTTTGAGCAGTTCGTGGTTTGATTTGCTTTGATTTCCCTTAACTTTCAAAAACAGCTCTAAGGGGGCTCCTGAGTGGTGCAACTGTCTAAGCATGGGCTTGATCATTGGATGATTGCTAGTTCAATTCCTAGTAGTCCTGCAGCCACCCGTGGCTAGGAGTCCAAGACAGTATAATTGACCTCCCCTGCCTGCTCTCCCTGGGGATGAAAAGGTCCCCCGATGCGAGCTAGCATGGCCAACAGAATTGGCCATTAGCGTTCCCCTCCCAGTGTGCTACGCCATCCAGCTCCAGTGGAGTTATATTCAGCTCCAGTGGGGATGTGGGCGAGCGTCACGTGACTGTTGGCCTTCGGCTTTCCCGTCTTGTTGGTATCGTATGGAAGGGGGAGGCCAAGCTACTGAGTTAATTGGAGGTGTAAGCTTGCATTAGAGTTTCAAAAATACTCTCCTGAGTTTACTGAGAGACATTTGTGTCACTGGCTGCACAGCCATCAGAACAACACTGTTAAAGCTCCAGTGATGCAGGTACTGTATGTCAGAACAACAGAGCTGTGATGCACCTTAATGGGCTTAAACAGGCTGTGGGATGTTTCACATGCTGTATTTTTTAAATAACATTATATATCAATTAGCTTGTGTATAAATCAGGACTTTAAATGGCAATACAGTGTGCGCCTGCCAAGTCTCAGTTCAGAGTTCGCGGCTGTTTGCAGGCTGTTTGCAGGCTGTTTCGCAGAAACCACAAATATCCTCAGCTTTTCTTTTTGTATTTTGCTTTTTTCATGGCAATATACATTTGGCGTGCGTTTTAGTGCTAAATTATTGAGAAAAATATAATTTACCAAATTTGTAACATAAATATTAGTGTAAATTGAGCTACTTGTCCATATAAAATATAACTGTATAAATGTTTTAGTACTTTCGAGAGAAACACAAAGAAAGCGTATCTTGGGATGGTGAAATACTGCTGTGCTCAGAGGCAGGAGGTTTGAAAGTAGCCAATCCGAGAGCGTTATTCATTTCTCCTTGCTGCTGATTGGCTGCTGCCCGTGATGCATATGCAGTATTTCCATATCAGAACAGTTTCCTGCATTTCTTCTCGAGTTTACCTTTAATTTTTTAAAGGGTAATGTATTAAGCTGAGATTAAAATGAAATTACAGTGTTTTGGGAGAATATTTGGAGTTTAGACTATAAAAATAGGCATTTATAGGCGGAAAGTAATACCCACAAATTTCGGGGGTCGACTTTCCTACCAATAGTCGTCATTGTCACAGTTTGTGTCAGAATGTCAAAAACAATGACGCTGTGTATCCTTGTTGTTTGCCCACAGATATCCGCTCCCTGCCCGACGTTGCTATGACGGGGAACTGCAGTCAGGAGTGCAGTGAGCTGGGCCACTCGGACGCCTGCTGGATGCCGGGGCAGCCGTCCCCCGTCCGGAAGACCCGCAACCCTCCCAAGCTCTCCACCTTCGTGCCTTATCAGGAGAGAGGGAGCCTGGGCCGGCTGGCCAACGGGAGCGCCCCCCGCCTGAGCGGAGATGAGCCCCGGCCCCGTCTACCCCCCTCTCGCAGTGCCTACTCAAGCAGTGACCACGCCCCTGGTGACCACGCCCCACCGGAGGAGGTGCCTCTGAGCGTCACCTCTGAGTTCCCGCCCACCAGCCCCACCTCCAACCATGCCTCCAAAAGGGAAATTTACCTGTGAGCTTAACCGCGACCCTACCGATTGACACACGTTGAAAGAAGTGACGGCATAGAGACGAGACCGAGACGAGACCAAGAGGAGACGAGAAGAGACGTCCACAGTGGAAGCATCGAAAACCGCGTGACTGGACGCAATTCCACTTGAATAGCGAATCCAGTCTATTAGCATACAACTAAGTGTGATAGAGTTGTACAATTATTTATATTTCTATTTATTGATTCACTCATGAATTCATCTATTTATTACTTTGGTCCGCTTTTTTATGTTCCTCGAAAAAGCATCGGTTTCACATAGAACCATGAACCACGACGAAAAAACAAACAAACAAACAAAAAAGAGAAAAAAAACAGCTTTGACGTGACTGGCTTTAGCTTCGTTAGCCTGTGGAATGTTTACTGGATCTTTTAAACAGTGTGACCTGTGCTGTAGTGCCATAAGCCGGAAGCTTCTTCTAGAGTCTCCGCCACTCGTGTGTATCGGATCTCCTCCTCCAGACGGAGTGATCTTAGTACATGTACAGCGATGTAAATACATTTGTATGGTGTGTATATATGAATATTACTACCAGGCTTGAGCTGCGATCAAGTAAAAATGAAAAAAATGAAAAAAAAAAAAGTTTCATAATGAATGAACCAGCCTGAGGAGGATCTCAGTGGTGCTGCTGCTGCTGCTGCTGCTGCCGCTGCCGCCGGAGGTTCTCTAAGGTTCAGAAGATGGACGGAGGGATGTGGGAGGGTGGAAAACCTCCTTATGAACTCACACACTCTCGAACTCTGTGTCTCTGATCTGTACATGAAGCTGTGTGGCCTGAGACCTGCTGTCACATAGCGTTGAGGAACTGTTGCTGTGTCCCAGTTGTGTACCACACACTAATGCTGTCATACCTAAAGCTCAGAGCTTATTTGGGCATCGGGTAAATATTTGAGAAATTCAACACGCGTACTTAGAATTGGTTTTTGATTGATTTTTTTCCCCTCTGGGTTGCGAGGGACAGCAGCTAGGTTTCCGTCCATTTCTTTTCATGCACATTTTGACATATCACGCGTTGGCAAATATCAAATACGACTGCTAAAACTTGCATAACAATATTTCTGTTTCCTGCTGTGACTGCAAAACACGGATCTCTCCGTAGATTCGACCCATATAATCTAACGCAGAAGTCGGAACATCCTCAGTCAAATTACGATTTTTTTGGTTTCATATTCGGTGTGTAACAAATCACTCAGCCCACGATTCAGTTTATTTCACAATACTGGGTTTCCAATTCAACATAGCCACAATGCATTGAATTAAATAAATGATTATATCCATATCCCTACCATTAAGGCTAGAGTGGAAATCATGCGTTGTACAATTTCTATTTATTAATAAGCTTCACATATGAGGAAAATATAAGTGCAATAGCACATTATATATAAATCCAGCAAATAAACAATGACGGAGCGTTAAAACGTGCAGAAATGGGTTTGAGCGTGAGGTATCAAAACTTGACTGCATTTCTCAGGAGTGTTTTCAGAAACAAGTTTTATACTTGCGTATTTCAGTTATTCGCTTGAACAGCTGTAATAGACTTCCACAGCTGGATGGAAACCTGGCTACTGTGACACCATTGCCCAACCATGCAGAGCAAAGGGAGGGGAAAGGGAGAAACATTCCGACAAAACCCCCCGAAATGAACGTACAATTCCTTGATGTGTTGTTTGTTTGTTTGTTTTTGTATAGAAGAAGCAGCCTAGGTTGCAGCTTGTTAGGACAAGCATCACTTCACTTCCCATTAGTAGGAAACCGTGACTAATACTCACCCTCTATGGAGCTCGGTACACAGTGTGTGTACCAGTGTGCAGTTGGGACGCAGCATGTGTGTGCGTGTGTTTGTGTGAGGGGGGCTATAGACGACTATAACAGTTGATGCTACGAGACAGCAGGCCTGTGTGTGCGCACATGGCCAGAAAACTAATGTATCTGTGTGTGTGTGTGTGTGTGTGTGTGTTGTCACAAATTCGCTGTCACAAATTGGCGCTTGTGTGGCGCTACCAGCACACTATCACATAGCCAGCCCCGCATGCGTGCGTGCACGCGCGTGTGTGTGGGCACGTTAGCGTGCGCGGCTATCGACCCGCCGTTGGGTGTGTGTTTGGCACTGTGAACCCTTTCCTCCTTGGCGGACCTCACACAGCGCAGTGGCTTAACTCTGTGCGGCAGGCTAAGCCTCTCTCGCTGAGCCTGCTGGCCTGCTGTTCCTTTAGAACAGGGCTGAGCTGAAAAGGCATTTTCTTTCCAGAATACCGCTTTCGCCGAGATTTGCTAAGAGCTTCCCAAGGAATCGCTTGACGGTGAGCGGATCGAAACCCCCCACCCACCCCACAAGGGGCTCGAAGACATGTTCATGAAGTCACAACCATGGTTCAACAGGTTTCAACACTTTATTTCAGTGGTCAGCTCTTAGCTAAGGATGTTGTGAAACTAGCATCGGTGTTAGGATTAGAACCTAATTAGAGGTAAGGTTCGATTTTAGCATGAGATTAAAGGGATACTTTGATGGAAAATCAAATGTAAACAGTGTTTCACTTTACTTCGTTGTGGCCAATCAGCTGCAAGGTGTTAGGAGTCTAAAGCTTGCTTCTTAATTTTAGCACTGGAGCTACAAGGCTAATATTGCTAACATGGTAAATATTTCCCTTCTCTCAACCCACAGTAATCCAGCCTTTCATTACAGTGGAACAGATGTAATTCAGGATACAGTATACCTTTGAGCTATAATGTAGTTGAATGCTGCGGGAAATACTTTTACACAACAGGGTCTGTTTTCACAAACCACCTCAGGAGTAAGATCGCTGATCTAGTTTTTGTATCAGTGAATGTCGTAAATACAGGGGAATCTGTTGAGTCCTCCTTAATACTTACTTTGTGAACATCTGGTGCTTTCTGAAACAGCCGCCTGTAGTGGTAGAGCTCAGAGTAAATCATACTGTGTCCTAAACCACTTCCACAGGTCTGCTGCACCTTTATGAAAGGCTAGGTGTGGTTTGAACAGGTTGAGAGAAGTTTTGGGAATAGGTTTGGTGCCCCTGTTGAGTTCTAGTGTTGCTGTTTCTCCAGTTCTAGAGTAAAGTTTGGACTCCAAGCTTGTCTTGGCTGATGGACGATGCCTGGGGTCAGTTCAAAACTGTACATCTGATTTTTTTTTTACCAAAGTATTCCTTTAAGACCATGGTTAGAATGAGCGTAGCTTTTGGTGTTAATGAGTCGGTGGAATTCAGTAGATGTTCATGTGACATCACCTAAAGACGAGTGTTTACGAAGGACCATCAAAATAAAGTGTTCCCGAATGTTTGGCCTGTTCTCGTATCTTTTGTACTTACGTGGTCGTGATCGCGACCACCCCCCTCTTGTTCTGAGGCCCGTATGGGTGTTTCAATGCCTTAAAGCGGTTGTACTTAACAATCATAATCGACGATTTAGATTGATAATCCCGTCTGGCCTCGTAAGCATGTCAACTGTGCATGTATTTTACAGTCAGGAATGACTAAGGTCAAAAGATGATAATGCCTCATATCTACTTTTGCATTCTTTTTAAAAGGTCATTATTTCCATTGACCGCGTTTCCTTAAAATCCGGCTGGGTGGTTTCTGACCTTAGCTGAACGGAGGAGAGCGCGCTCTAGCCATTACGATGACATGATGTGTTCACGGAGCAAACGCTTCAAGCTAAATCCAATAGTGAGTGATCAACAGCTCGCGTCACATTTCACCGCTTTCCTCACTCCGCAGCACCTAGCTTCACCCCCAGGGGGTGCTTGCCCGTGTGTGTTGGGGTGAGTTACGAGTAGCTGCAGTGTCCATTTCGTTAATCAACACGAGTAATGAAACGCTTCGCCTGCAGAAAGCACAGGGCTGGGAGGGGATTTCCGTCACAGCCATTTAAACAGCGCTGCTCCGGCCTCATCGGCGCCCCCTCCGGCGCCTGGCGGAGAATAATTAAAGCATATGGAAATCGCCGGACATGAGCATGATTAAATAAGAGCGAGTGATTACCCCGCCTCGAGGAGAGAAAAAGAAGCACATTATGCTGTTTTCGAAGCCATTTAGCGACCGCAATGGGGGGAAATTCCAGGGAGAGTCATAATCCGACGCAATTAGCCCTTCTTGCTCTCCACTCCACTCGACCCATCTTTGCCACGGCTAAGCACCAGTTCACCGACCTGGACTTAACTTGGTTAAGAACAAAGATGAACACCGTGCCGTCCACTCGCTACCGAAGCAGGGTTTGACCCCACTACACTGTAATCCCAGCCTGTGTCGAAAAAAAAAATACAGTCAAATCACCAGATTTGACTCCCTTTTCATAGACGTGGTCTCCACACAGCTGGTTTAGAGCTTCGAACCCTAAGAAGAGTCGTTCGAGGTCCTTCTTAAATCACTAGGTTTGGGCAGAATGTGAAAAAGTGTCTTTTTTAAATTCAATTTTTTACCGGTGTTTAGGTGTGTGATCTCTTGCTGTCGTTGGTGTCTCTAGCTGAGGACCTGATGGGTGCGATAAGACCATGGTGTGAGACACGTGTTATGTTTTTTTGAGGCTCCCGTGAACATGGAAATGTCGTTTTTTTTCCCTTTTTGTTGTCCCTTCGTTTTTTCCGTGGTTAGCATCTCTAGAAGGTGTGTTTTTGTACATAGACCTCTCCACCACCCTAACCCCCGCCCCAGTGTGTGCTGTCGAGCAGGCAACGAGTTTTAGCATGAATTCCAAAGATAATTGGTAGAAATTGTTTACCCGTTCTTGCCGAGATGTTAGTGGTGGTCTCCGGAAACCTTTTCGGTTGGATTGTTATCTTTTATCTTTTTTTTTTCTTTTTTTTCCCCCTCAGAACAAAAAGCTGCACAGCCCCATCGTCACTGTTCACCTGAATCTAAAGATGGCTGCCTTGAAAGTATGTCTTTTGCAGGAGAGTAAAAAAAACAAAACAAAAAAAAAAAAAAGATGAAAAAATAAAAATAAAAAAATTGTTATCCTTAATTGTTGGTTATATTTATATAGGACAAAAATGATGCTTGTGATGCCCTGTTTTTTGTACAGTTTTATGTACATGCAAGTGAAGCTTTTTAAATCTTGCGACAAAAAGCCGACGGCATATTCAAAGTTGTGTGTTTATTGAGATGTGCACATCTTGCCTTGGTTGGATTGATCTTTGGCTGAGTTGGTGTGAATGTGGCCATTCTATGCCTGCACCGTAATCATCACTGGCTCCTGTTCCTGAGGGCTTTATCTATATCTGTGGAGCTCCTTTAATATAATTTCACATGAACAGAACGTCCTGTGAATGCCCAGCTATTTGTAAACACACACGACACACTTTGCAAATACCAAGCGCATTAGGAGGTGCATGAGCTGGTACAAATACAAAATAAAAGCCCAGGAAATTAATACATATTTACAGTATGGATGGTGACAGAATAAAGCCTTGGCTTTGTTAAATAATGTTTAAAAAATCTGTCCTTCTGTCATTTACATGGTGGTCAAATTTCATACTGAACAAACCAATAGGAAAAAATGTACTTGTCGGAAAAAAAACCCCTTCCATTCAAAGTGAAAAACACAGCATTTTTGAGATGCGAGGTTTTGTTTTTAATACATATATATATATATATATTTTTTTTTGTATCACATTTGACACTCAACCAGTTCCACCAATGCCCCTTATTTTTCTTTCGCACCATTCCAAAAGGGGGCCCCTGGTGTTGAGGAGGACCTTCATACTAAAGCAGAGAATCAGCTCTTTTTGTTTGTTCTCAAAATCTTGAAAAAGCGAGAGAGTGGTGCCGAAAGTGATGTTGCGTTTGTTTACTGGTTGTGTGTGTGGCTTAAATGTGATAAAGACACATTTTTGTAGTTAGTTAACTGTGATTTATCTGGACACATTTTTTGAGAAAGTTTTTAAATTCACTTGCTGGCGTTTAGCAGATAGCAGGACGTTCACGAAGCACGTTCTGTTAATATGATGTGTTAAATTGGCTCCATCTATATTTTTTGTTAATTTCTTTTTTTTTTTTTACGTTTATTGTGAACAGTGGGTTGTCCGATCCCTCTCCGCCTCCTCCCTGTTCGTTTGATTCCCACGTGTTCTGTTTCATTCTTGTTTCCGCATGTTGAGAATATACTCCTTGTAATAAGTCCTCATTGAGAACGTTTGTAATAAAATGAGTGAAGAAATAGTGGCGATTCTGCTCTGGTTATTGCGTATGAATGAATTTTGAGTTTTCGACGTAATAAGGGCGCATTGATCTGGCCGAGCTTCTGCTCTGCTTCTCAAGACGTCATCAGGTTGGCTTCGGAGACCGAGGGATCGCTGGAAGCTGAAGAGAATACTGAATGTTGGACGTGCTTTCGGACCTGAGAGTAACCTTACTCTGACTGTCCATCAATATTAATGACTAACTCGCCTGCACTGGGCCACAGGTATCGTCCTCCCCTCCATTTCTTCAGAGCTAGCGTTCAAGAAGAAGAAGAGGATGAAGCAGAAGTGAGGGAGCGAGGGCTGTTTCGACGGCACAATAAAGGCGAAGCCGTAAAGATAACGCCGCTGAGATGAAAGACAATAAATCAATCCGCCTTTTATATGCCCCACGCTCTTTACAGAGGGCACGCCGCGGAGTAATTTACCCAACATGGAAAATGATGCCGTCGGAAGACCGAAAGCCAGCTGTAAAAATAAATAAATAAATAAACAGATATAAACGGGGTCAGAGAGATACAAGCCGGAGAGGTGAAGCAAAGCAATAAGGCAGGAGGGGGAAACGCAGCCAAAGATAAATAAGATCATGTGAGATGGGGAGTGGGTGTAATAGCGGGAAATTGGGCGCAATTTTGACGCCGAGCTGTAGGCCGACCTGCCCCCTAGTGGTCAGCGCCGGTGCTGCGGCCGAAGTCCTGTTAGAAAACGGACCCAAACCCACGACGGGCTCAGATTAATGAATCAGGTCAGCCGGCGATCAGTCTCAGCCTCCTGGGCGCCACAGCAGTGAGCTTCAGGGCCGCTTTGGGTTGAATAAAGTAATGAAACAGTGAAGCATGGGTGACCACCAGGCCTGCCGCAGCCAGAGAGGAAGAACAGATGTAGTTAAAGCAGCAGAAGCGACAAGCAGAGAAAACACTACTTTTCTCATCAGACCCCTTATTGTGCACTCTTCCGCTCGCACTTCTCTCTCTCTCTCTCTCTCTCTCTCTCTCCCCGAAGGTCACAGTTTAAAGGATGTCTCTGGTTTCCGCGCGCCTGTGTCGGTGGCATGGTGTTTTTCAGAGTGGCAGTGGCGTTTGTTCTCTCGACTAAGAAGCCGCTTTTTCTGAGATGAAACCACCACCCACCCCCCCACCACCTCACCCCCCCTCCACCTCACCCCCCTCTCCGCGGGCGCTGTTGATCCACCGTTGCCATGGCAACCTGGCCTCTCTCACTCAACTTTTTCCTCTCTTTTTTGCTCTCTCTACCTTCTCTTCCTCTCTCTCTCAGTCTCTCTCTCCTGCTTTCTACTTTCCCTCTCTTTCTTTTTTGTTCCGCTCTCTCTCTCTCTCTCTCTCTCTCTCTTCTTTTTTTTCTTTCACCCTTCTGGCCCGTGTCCCTCTTTTCTACCCTCATTCTTTCTCGAACACTCCCTCTCTACTCTGCCTTTATTTCCCCCTTTCCCTGTTGTGCTTTCTCTCTGTTCTTTTTCTGCATCCCCCTCTTTCCATCTCAGCCCCCTGTTTTTCTACCTTTATCTACCTCCTCTTTCTTTTTCGACACATTCTCTCTCTCTCTTACTGTTCTCCCTACCATATCTCTTTCTTTTTTTCTCTCGCCCTACACTCTGTTTTTGCCTGATTTTCTTTCTTCCATTCTACTTTCACTATCTCATCTCTGTATATCCTGCCTCTCTCTCTCTCTCTCTCTCTCTCTCTCTCTCTCTCTCTCTCTGTCTCTCCCTGTATTCCTTTTTCTCTCTTTTTCTCTCTGTCCTTTGTCTCACACAATCTTTCTGTATTCCTCTTTCTCTCTCTGTATTCCTCGCTCACTTTTCCTCCTAACTCTTTAGGAGCTCTTTCACTTTCTCTCTCTCTCTCTCTCTCTCTCTCTCTCTCTCTCTCACTCACACTTTTTCTCTCTGTAATTCCTGTCCCTCTCTTTTCCTACCACCCCCCCCCTATCTCCCTCACCCACGCTCTTTCGCTCGCTCGCTTCGTTAAGCGCTCTGCTGTTGGCAATTAGAAATGAAACCAGCGGCAGGGACGGCTGCCTTTCAATGCGCTCTCCAATTAAACACTGTCAAACAACGCCGGCTGCCCAAAAAAAAAGAAGCCTGATAAAAAAAAAAAAGAGGCAAAAAATAAAAAAGCATGCGGCCCAGAGTCACGCTGCACTTACAGAAACCTTTTTGAACTGCTTTCAAAAAGGGAGTTTTTTGAAAGCAGGGTGTGGAATAAACAGTTTGAGGCAAAGAGGAAGAGAGAAATAGAGAGAGAGAGACAGAGACAGAGAGCGAGAGGGAGAGAGAGAGGGAGAGAGGGAAAGAGAGAGAGAGATCGAGATCAATAGAGAGTGAGAGTCATATCCAAGGGCCATTTCCACAAGCCAGTATAATCATCCAGGAGGCACAGTGTTTTCCCATGGTTATGAAGCTGCGAGCTGCATCGTTTCTGTGTTATTGTTGCCATTTTTCTCTCTTTCAACAGAAAATGTGCAAGGTTTTAAGCATATCTTAAAAAGACCACCAACCCCCCCCACCCCGGCTCCCACTGATATCGACTGATATTGTTTTTCAGGTGGTTTATAGAATCTCAGCACTTAAGTCTCATAGAAAATCACTGGAGTAGAGCCTTCTCATTTTCAGCCATTTGTATTACTGTCCACTATATTGACTCTCATACACTAAAGATGTAATTGCTGCATTAAAATCAATGGAGCAATTCAAACTGCATCATCATTAAAGGGGCTTGTGTGTGAGGTCGATAACTACACTTGAGAGAGCTCCAGCCTGCATGTCAGACACATACGAACTTTATTACTTAGAGCTCACTCTTCCGCTCTCGTTACCTTACTCGTTCACTCGTGTGTGTGTGTGTGGGGGGGGGGGGGGGTGTCCCTACTCTTTCCTTTCTTTTTTCTTTCCCCCCCCCCCCCACCTCAGCCCTTATGAAACGTCTCACTAACTCGTTTAACACTCGATTACCTCTCAGCTCAACTCCATCTTCAAACCAGCACGGATCCAGAAGTACCTGAGATCCATCCATCAGTGCTGACGTGGGCCCCACACACACACACACACACACACACACAACCACATGTTACCTCATAGGACCAACCTCATAGTGTTGCATGTACATGCACTGTTTGCTTCATATGCTACTTGCTCTTATACCTCACACACACTCTTGTTTTCATATCAGGGCATGGACTTACTGTAAATGCCCTCATGTCTTACATACTTGCCTAATATGGTATAGGTCAGTGGTTCCCAACCTGGAGTCTAGGCCTCCCTTAGGGGGGCGCTAGGGATCGCAGGGGGTGCCCACAATTTTGTCTGCACTGAGGTTACCAAAATTATAACTGTACACATTAAATACATTAAATCCCAATGTTTGAGAAAATGTGTGTGTGTGTGTGTGTGTATAAGAACATGAACCTACAAGTGTTTATTAAAAAAATGCAATAAAAGTTAGTAATAAAAAAAAGTAATTAATCATTTTATAGTCTATGCGGGTAGGAGTTAGGGGGCCTGGCTTTTCTTGGACACCGGCAAGGGGGGCTTCAAGGAAAAAAGGTTGGGAACCCCTCGTATAGGTGCCCCCAAAGCAGCTCTGACCCATCAAGGCAAGGACTCCACAAGGTGTGCTGTGGTATCTGCACCAAGTTGTAAAGAGGGGGCTCCATGCTCCATGTCCTGCACACCCCAAAGATGCTCGATCAGACCTTGAGCTCTTTGTCATGTTCCTCAAACCATTCCTGAACACTTCTTCCAGTGTGGCAGGGCGCATCATCCTGCTGAAGGATGTGACATTGTTACGGTACTCAGTATGCATCAGTGTAGCAGCCAGTGTAGAATGCAGGACCCAGCAGATCAAGGCCCAGAGCATCACACTCCCTCCACTGGCTTGCCTTCTTTCAGGAGAGGGAAAACATTTTCAGTGGCAAAACTTTTCAGTGTGAGACCATTTTGTCTGGCATAATTTTGAATCACAAAAGTTTGACACAATGGTCTCTTATTCATACGATTTATAAAAATGAAAAATTGAGAAACGTGTTGGTCTCTACAAAGTCACGCTCAGCATATTAAAGGCAAAAAGGGTGAATTTAATAGCTATTTACCACAAAGAATTACCTCCCTTATACTACCTCATCCAAGGCCTTCTCTTGCATATTTAATTAAAAAAAATAGGCCAATAATGTTAAAGAAGAAAAGAAGAAGACTTCTGGAGACTTAGAATAGCTGCGGGTCTGCAGCAGGCAGCAGCTACCGCTGAAAAACTCCCTCCTCTATTGTTGATGTTGGCAGCTAAGAGCCAAAGGATATGTGTGTGTGTGTGTGTGTTGTGCAGCCCATTAAGGCAGGATTATATAAATCACGAAGACACGTCAGAGACTGCAGGGCCGCCGTAGCGTCAGGAAGAGCTCATTCTCCACTTTCCAGCCCACCCGCCATGCGCCACACACTTAACGCTGTTCATTTGCTTCTCCAAATCCAGCAAACATGACACCTTAGCATTAATCTAATTAGTCACCACTTGCTGTCCAACGGATATCGAAACAGTTTGTCTTCTAAAAGGAGCCTTGTGTCTGCCTCAGATACCACAAGTGTAATGCATCTGTTCTTTTATCTTCGTGTAAAAAATTGACTAAGGGATACGTTGGCTCTTCTTTCCAGAGTTAAGGGGTCAGGTTAAAGATTATGATGGCCTGCTGAAAGGTTTTGGGTTCCCACACTGGCCACTTTATCACAAACACCTGCCTTGTACTTATCTTCCCTGGCCACTTTATTGGCAACCCCTCCCTTGTACTTCTATTCACAGACCACTTTGTTAGAAACACCTACGATGTACTTTCCCACATTGGCCACTTCATTGGAAACCAATACCTTTTACTTTCACTCACTAGACACTTCATCAGCCACAGCTCCTACCCTGTTCATCATTGGTCAGTTTCTGACTACAGGATCAGTGTTGTTCAGATATTTTTTGGTAGGTGGACCGTTCCTAGTGCTGGCAACGGCAGGGTGGGAACATGGTAATGTTTTGGAGCTGCAATGAGAGTGTCTGGCACACCGGTGGACTGTAGCCATGAATGCAGCAGCCAAGATCAGCTCTGAACGCTGGAGGATGGCTAGCACAACAGATGGGCTACGGTGTCTAACTCTACACCTGTAAATTGGAGGCTTTCCAATAACCTGGACAGGGGGTGAATTTGCATTGCATGCCTTGCTTTACAGCTAAAAAAGGAACTTTTGAGCTTAATTCGGTTCATTCTTCTCACGCCCTGGTCCTTTAACAATAGAAACCCATACATGTTTACTAACAAAACCCCCAAAACATATATATCTCACCCACAGGCACTGCTGAATCCGGATCAATAAAGTTTTCTAATTCTGATTCTGATTCACCTTTACATTGGAGGGTTTCCAATCATCTCGCCAGGGAGTGTATTTGCAATGCTTGCCTTGCATTACATCTGAATATGAACTATTGGCCTTAATTTGGTTGATTCTTCACTCCCTGGCCCATTAACAAAAGAAACAAATACATATTTTACTAAAAAAAAACCATCCTGTCCTCATGTCCCACAGGCACTGCTGTTGTCCAGCTTCCTCTTGCCTTGGCCAGAAATGCTGTGGTTGTAACACTGAAGCAACACACAGCTTTAAACAGCAAGGTTCCTGCTGGGCAGCAGCGTAATTGGGCAGTGCTATGGGCTCCTTTCACATGAGCTTAGCAATTCGGCCACCTTCCTGTCGTCAGTAATTTCTCAGCTTGCTCACTTCCTTATGCTGCAGTGTATCGATGCGGGGTTTATTGTTGCCTCTCCTTAATCTTATCAGTCTTTTTTTTTCAGTTGGACTACCTCTGCAAATAATTAAGCACAAACAATGGCCACGGTCTATTACATTGTTGACACTGTGAACACCATTCCTGATGAGGAGATAAGCACCTTTGTTGTCTTCAGTAAAGCTCGTACTGCAAGCTTACAATCCAAGCGTCCAATTATTGGGAAAGCTTCACAAGTCAGTTTCTATGTCAAATATAGATTGCTGTTAAGGGTCTAGAAGAGAATACTGCATACAGTACAGAGTGAAATACCCTCCCTGAACTTCCACTCATTGGACACTTTATTAGAAACACCCACTATGCATTCCCACTCACTGGCCACTTTATCAGAAACACTTACTATTTATATTCACTCCTTGGCCACCTAATTACAAAAACCTACCTTGAATTTAAACTCATCAGCAGCTTTATTAGAAACACCTTCCTTGCGTATCCACTCACTGGTCATTTTATCAGAAACACTTACCTTGTATTTCTAGCAATTGGCCACTTTATTAGAAACTGCTACCATGTACAGTAACCCTTGAATTTTACGGATTCAGTGTAACATGGATTTTTCTGAGAACCGAACTGTATTACCACCACCAGTCCAACGGTGGCAGTAATACACTGAAAAGTTGCCAACCGCCATAAAAAGAAGAAGAAGAAGAAGAAGCTGCAGCAGCGTGTAGCATGACTGCTCCGTGTCTTGTCCTCGTATTTTAGTGTTTTGGGGGGGGGGGCGGGGGGGGGGGGGGGGGGGGTGGGGGGGGGGGGGGGGGGGGGGGGGGGG
>JBBPDB010000036.1:14779701-14790087 GCA_037974465.1 Brachypetersius altus | reverse complement strand
TGTGTGTGTGTGTGTGTGTGTGTGTGTGTGTGTTTTTTTTGATAGGGAGAGGTACCGTTTTAAATCAAATAGATCGGTCGCCTCAAGTCAGAACCTATCAGGCCAAATCCTTGGCATGTCATCGTGTTGGTGATATTATGTTGCGTGTCCTGTTGCTGTTGATACAGCGGTGGATTGGGTATGCAGGCCGCGGTCGTGCCGCTCACTGTGTGGCTGGTCGATCAACATTACTCATGCATTCGCGTTCAGCCACTTCATCGCGTATTCTGAAGCGACCGTGAATGCGAATGCGAAGCTGAGTGTCGGCGAACGGGCTGCGGTCAGGCCTTTTTTTCTAATGTGCCTCTATGTGTTGTTGGCAGGGCTTTACTAACGTGATTGCACATGCAGCGTGCAGCGCGGGGCCCCCGACGCTGTGACTCTGGGCCGCGGCCGATAGAGAGATGTTGCGGCGGAAGAGTGGCGCAGCACTGTAATGTATTTACTCTGTAATTTGTGTCTCAGCGAGAGGCCATATATCCTGTTTAAGAGTGACACCTCTTCCTCCCCATGGTCCAGCGCAGAGCCGCAGGCCTGACAGAGAGCGCGCAGCGCCGCACTGATGGATGGGCTCGTCACCGCTGCTCCCACTGCAGCACACCCACTCACACACACACACACACACATGCACACCTATGTAAACCCCTGACCACACACTTCTACATTCACCCCATGGCAGTGGGAGTCAAGTCACGGCACCCACAGTTGTACCCACATCTTTACATGGGTTTGCATGGGCGCGTGCAAACCTGCACGCTTAGACATGGTCCAGTCCAGAGCACACACCACCAGACATGTCCACATTTTTGCATTTGAATGGCATGTATTTACAAACACTTGTTTGAATGTCACACACACACAAACACACAGAAACAAGTCCACAAAAAGAAACAATCAGATCTCACTATAACCTTGTACACATGCACCCACCTGCTCACCCACGCAACAATTAATCAAGGATCTGTCAGCGGCGCGAAGGAAAGTGCATACATGCATCAATCGCATGCTCCCGTTCCGCAATAAAGAGCACCGGCGCAGCTCTCTGTCACCATGGCAACACACAGCATAGTACCAGATAACTCTCATCCTCAAACACTGCAGGAATCCATACAACCTCCCCATGCAAGGCATTATTTTTTTTTTTTAAATAACCTCCTTGAGGTTATTGCTCTCATTATGTACTCGACCGCCAGAGCTTATCTGCGCCTCGACGAGGGGGGGCCCGCTAATCCAAAAAGACAAATGACAAATTTGTTTTTTCTGACTGATCTGACAAAATTTCCTAGTTACAGTAGAAAAAGCAAAAAAAAAGTGCCAAAAAAGTGCCAAAGAAGTGTCTCCGGTTAATGCACTTGTTGATACAGTATAGAACTTGTTCACACTTTGCCTCCCACATGCTATTTATGCACGTCTCCTGTTGCTAAAAGGGAACAACAAGCCCTGCCGAGTCCCTGTCAAATGGGCGAACATGCCTTCATTTTTGCAGGTGTGGAGATTCTGACGTTAATTTGAAAGGAGCCAGGATTTCTGGCGGCTGTTTGACAAATCTGCGTGAGTAAGTACCCCGCTTACAGTATATAAGCACCAGGATTATAAGCGGGTCCAGAAAGGAAAAAGTTCTTCTCAAAAGTTCACCGGCAACTCCCTCCCGCGCCGAGTCTTGTCAAGCTTCGCCAAGACCGTCACATCATTCTCTTGTCAGGAGATGGTGAGACTTGTACATGATTCATGTGCGTGGATTATGACGTGCTGGTAATTGACGCACTGGAGAGACCGAGGTGGCAAGCTTCTCAGCAGGATCAGTGGCTTGGAGAAGCCCATGGAGAATCTTCCTTGGCAAGGCGTCTCTACTTCCTGTCCGTTATTCAGAGTAGGCCTCAGTGCAAGAAAAAAAAATCCATCATCTCTCATATCTATCAACTCTCATCAGCACCCTTCATCCTGGATCTATTGGTATCTTCAAATGGATATTACACAACCATATCCCTGGGTTCCTGAGCAAGGGCATCACATTTGGATGCCAACAGACAGGGAGCTCCCCTCCAAAAAAAAAGAAAGGCTTTCTGCGACTGTGTTAAAAATGCAGCGGAATCAGCAAACGAGCTGCACCCTTGCAGTACGGGAATCGATGGCCACTTCTCTGTGGAGGTCTCCGATGAAAAGTGGGACAGCTGAGCTGATTGAAGATTGATCACAAGACAGAGGCCAAGAGGTCCATCATTCCGCAGAAGCCACGGGGGCCGACGCATCGCTTGTTTTTACTCGACCTTAAAGAAAGCGAGGGCGCTGTCCGGAGTTGGTTCAGGTGGGTGTCGATAAGTGATCCAAGCGAGTCGTCCGGGCAGATCTTTTATTAATGCATCCTAAAGTGATGGAGCTGTTTCTGAGCTTAAGTGGTGCATGAGGAACGATGAATAGGAGCTCAAATGGATGCCAAAGCGCATGCAGTGAATAGCTGAGCATGGAGCTAAAAGGGCCCTCTTTCGAACTTCGAAACTCTCGAAACCTCATTTAGATTAAAACGTCGAGGTCTGATAAAGAATGCCCGCACCATATTTCAGTCACTTAGGGCTCATTAAATATTTCCCAGAGTGCACTGGAGTAGCTATGTACCAGCAGAGAGGAGAGTCTTGGGGTAGACAACCCTCTCAGGCTGCATGTCATGTGCCACATTTCCTCACACAGAAAGGCTCTTAAGGATGGACCACAGGCTCCGCATGCGCTTTTTATGGAATGAAATGATGAATAGGGGAAGGTCTTGGGTTCAAATCTGTTCATCTCCAGAAACATTATGCATGGGTCGACGACTCCAGTGGAAAATAACAAAATCATAATTGTTCGCGTTAACAATAAGTGGGACTGGATTTTTCCATACACTTACTAATTTTCCGTCTTGCTAGGCTATGAAAGCATAAAAAATGGAAGTGCATGTGGATCCATGCCCTGTGCAAGGCATATAAAATAAGACGCATGTCTGAGGATACATCCTTATCCACTCTGCTCCATGGCCAACTAAATGATTCAGCTTGCGCTTGACCAACTAGACCCGAAGAGCAAAAATTCACTCGACAATGTGTCACGAGATGTGATCTGGAGGGCAATTTATAGATCCAGTCCATTGATTTTGTGAGCTGGTTCCACCAAGAGTGGCCTTCGAAGCTCCCTTTCAGTCCTTCCCAGTTAGTTCTAGGTCATGTGAGGGTCCTGGAGAAACCCAAGGGCCATGGCCAGTGCTTGGCTAGCGTCCTTTTCATCCAACAGCAGCTACAACCATTGACTGAAGGTCAGCTCCTGGACCCTCTCATTGAATCCTGATGTCTTCTAAGCAAGCTATTTAACTGGGGCAGCTGGTGGCCTGGTGGCCTGGTGGTAAGGGCGTTCACCCTGCGATCAGAAAGTCATGGGTTTGCCTGTGTCCAAGACAAGCAAGGCCCCCCAACTCCTACCAGCATAGACACACAAAAAGAATGAAGTGATTCATTACAAACTTTTATTTAAACAGCGGTTGTAGGTTTTTGTTCATATACTCTTACACACACACACACACACACACACACACTCAGACATTGGGATTTGATGAATTTAATGTCTACAAATAATTTTGGTAACCTTACTGCAGACAAAATCTCTAGCATTCTATAGCGTCCCCCTAGGGGAGGCCGGGACCCCAGGGTGGGAACCACTGCTCCAAGGTACCCTTTAACAAGGTACTGTCCCCATATACTGCTCCCCAGGCACTGTGTTCCTGGCTGCCTGCTGCCTAACTTGGTGAATAGGTTAAAGAGGAAGAATTTCATGCTGTTCAAACTGTGTTGTGCGTTCATGTATGACAGAATGGTCACATATACTCATATCCTTGAGCTGTGTTTCTACAGGGAGAAGGTAATAGTCCCAACCTTTTAGCTCCTAGCTTAATGGAGATCTCTTTACCCCTAACAAAAGGCCTTCAATGACAGAATAATATCTCTCTTGACCATGTAGATGGTTTTTTGGGGTGATTGTGTCTAGCATTCATAGTCCAACATAACCTTGTGCAAGCAGTGGTTCAAAATAGCTGGATGGGAGCATCTGGCGGCTGTTTGACAGGGTGAACTTAATGAGCTGCCTGCGTCAAACACAACTTGCAGTTTGAGCTGCTAATGAATGCTGTTCAGCTAATAATGTGAAGATCCTGACATTACACAACAAAGAGCGAAGTAATGAACCTTTCTACAGGGCCGGGAGAATGGGTAAATCTTTTTATTTCATCATTATCAAATGCCTTTCCACATTTCTCAGTTATTATTGCTTATTTTCAAAAGCTTTCATCGACACCGCATGATCTCGGGGAAAAAAATAAACGATGAACGTGTTCTGGACATGTGTCCATCTCAATCAGGGGCATTTATTTGATGTCATATTTGATGTGATATTCAAACCTGGGTCTTCAGAATCTCTTTGGAGGGCAATTATCTGTGTCCATATTTCATGGCTTTTATGACTTTTCATCAAATATTGATGAAACCATTCTGAAGCTGTCTGCAGGATGACATAACGTCTTCTTTATGTGAGTTTAAACCAAAGGCTTTCAGCAACGTCCAGACATCCAGTTCTTATAGACATACACACAAACATTTACAGCCTTTAACAGACACTCTTATCCAAAGAGACTTCCATTCCCTAACTACCGGGGGCAGTCTCCACGGAGCAACTCGGGGTTAAGGGTCTTGCTGAGGAACCCAGTGGTGGGATGTGAACCCATGACCTCTCGTTCCAGAGACAAGTATCCCACCCACTGGGCCAGACAGCCACCCACATACAAACACACACACATCCACACACACACACACACACACACACAAAATGTAAACATTAAATATGTAGAACTGAACACTACTGGCT
This sequence comes from Brachypetersius altus, assembly GCA_037974465.1. Classification (NCBI taxonomy): domain Eukaryota; kingdom Metazoa; phylum Chordata; class Actinopteri; order Characiformes; family Alestidae; genus Brachypetersius; species Brachypetersius altus. The sequence continues at coordinate 14,785,167 of JBBPDB010000036.1, read as the reverse complement.
ACCTGTCAACACCCACATTGTGTTAACCAGGACTGTGAAATTTACAGCTACTTGAGGAAATGCACCTTGTCAACAAATCTGCCTGCTTTAGGGCTACAACAGTTTTCCTTCCTCCTCATTACCGATATAAGACAACAAAGTCACAAGTATTTTATAGCTATCTAATGAGCTTGTTAACCAGTGAGATTATACAAATGATTAACTGCCTCGTTTGGGCTTTATTTGAAATGGATTGGTTTATCAAGGGAAGGTCTGTAATAAACTTTTTACATGTTTCCTCAGTGATAAAGCTCTTGCATCTGGATGGCGATAAAATAACTGCCGGGCACGCAAGTTTGTAGTGGGTTGCATTTCTCTGTGAAATGTTTAAGCAAGCAGGCATTATTTCTGAAAAACTAAAAAGTTGATGTTGCACATTGTCGTTTAATTAGCTTGCAGAATCATCCTTATCTAATCGACTTTATTTTCTTTCTCCTACTGCTAACACTCCTGCAGGGAAGGATGGATTAAGGCACACAGAGTTCTAGCACGCAGGGCACGAAAATGGTCAAGAGCTTCCAGATTAAGTGCTTAGAATGGATACGACAGAGTATGATATGCAGCGGTCTAAAACCTTTTTCATTAAATGCAAAGTGACACTGGAGCTCAAAAATGTGTTCTTGGCACTAATATTAGGACAAAAATCATTAGACAGCCACAGGGTTGTGCAAAACAGTAGGTAATTCAGTCTGTAATTATCTGAGAAAAACACCAACATGGCTGACCCGAGCGAAAATAAGATCACGGAGAAATTACCCGAGACCCCATGCAAATTTAATGCTCTCTGAATCAGGTTATAGTTTTGGCTCACCTCCAAGAGAAGGGCTGGTGACCACTGCTTTAAGGTTTTGATTAAAGCCCTGATGTGCTGAGCTGCCACTGGTACAGCACTGCACATCAATAACCCAATGCAGCTTTAAGATGTTAAATGGCTGGACACTTTGGTTTGGAAGCTAATATGGTCTTTCTCATTGAAAATATCCAGAGAGTTATATTATCGCATGTACAGGGCGTGTAATAGAAAGCAAACTTTTGTTTCGTATATTGAAGCAGGAATGACTACTTTCCTGTGTAATCCAAGGACAAATTGAACTTTCTTAATGGAGTTCCAAGAAGGTAACCTGTATTAGCCACGCTTGGGCTTATCTAAACACTGAATTTGGAGCCATTAAATTGCAATTTCATGCATCACTATTATTAATCTCGTCCTTTTTTCGCCTCTCATTGGGATCATGATCAAACTCTTGTGCCTGGAGTCCATTCCCTATAAGTTATTTCTTCTGCTGTCTCTCTCTCTTTCTCTCTCCCCTCCCTCCCTGGGTCTCCCCCTTTCTCTCCCTCGCTTTCACTTACTCCCACAATCCCTCAGTTCTCTCTCTCTCTCTCTTGCTCTCTCTCTGGCAGGTATCGAAGTAGTGTGGTGCTTGATATCAGGCTGTTGTGATGACTTTGGTCAGCAGTTTTGAAGAGTAATGACTGCAGCAGGGGCTAGCCTCTTGCTGTGGTGCGGCTCAGACTGTGCTGTTTACTGTAACACACCCCATTCGGCTCTCTCAAGCTCACATATACAGACACACCGAGCTTTCTCACCCACACCATATGGTTCTCTCTTTCTTTTACAACAGAGTCGAGCACTGATGCTGTGATTGCTATAAAATTGAGCTAATTAGCTCAATTTATAGAACTAGATTGTTAACTCGCCCTACACTATTGGGTTCTTAATGTCAGCTTCTAGCATTTCGTATCATATGTTCATGTTCACTTTAAGACCAAGATCCACTCAAGCAGCGGAAAGGTCTACTCTTACTATACAGCTTTCATAAGAGCATCGCTCAGTGCACTGCAAGACGCTCAGACAGGTTCATAATTGGTCTCAGTCTCCAAAGCAACAGGCATTAGCTTGGGGACTCTGGCTGGTTCATTCAATACAAGATGGGAGTCGCAGTTATTTGATCAGCTTCCTTTCAACTGAGGCTTGAATTGGTATTTGGTTTATGTAAGCACGTCTCATTTAATGGAGAGTATATGTAAGTGGGTTTTGTTCACTTTCGGACTCTAATGAATCAGGTTACAAAGCAAGGCAGCGATGCATTACTGTTTGTTTACCATCTTGATGAAAACAGGAGCGAGCAGAAAGTAATATACTACTGACAACCGATCGATTCGATTCACGATTCATTTGTTTTTGATTCAATTCAGAAGCCGCTTTTGGAAAGGTCTCGATTCTTTATTCGATTCAGAAGCCATTTTCATTTCGAGATGCTAAACATCTAACTGGTGTTTAGTTTATTTATGGTCAGTGGCTGATTTAGCTCTAGCCCAAGCTGTAGGTTCACATCCTGTCTGTGATTTGGTCAAGGCTAGTAGGGGTTACTATGATTGGCTGCTGAAGCCCTTGTATAATACTACATCGGGAAAATAGTACACACAAAACATAATATTTTCCTTTCATTTACACTAACAGAGTTAAATTGTGGGGTCAAGACAAGGCAGTGTTTATGCAGCAACATTTTAGATTGCTTCAGCATGGAGCAACGCACCTGAAATTGAACCCGGTAAAGGAGGCATTTGACTGGGGTGAGGTGAGGTATTGAGGTGAGCTATTTTTACTGTATATATTGCTGTTTTTGTTGCTGCTGTAGTGAAACTGCAGCAGCTGCTGTGAAATGTAGAGTGATTGTTCAGTTTGCATGCTTCTAAACTGTACACAATTTAAACATTTAAGTGTGAGCAATAGTTGCTAGATGGCTTCATGTGTTTCTTTGCTATTTTTGAGATAAGATTCTTCAGTATGGTGCTGCAGTGTGTGAGCTATCACATCTTGTAAGCTATTTGTATTGACAACTTCATCCTCCAGTCCTGTATTAGGACCTGCGGTGAACACTGGTAGAGCTGTTGGCAAGACCACATTTGTTGAGTCCAAGACAAGTCCAAGAATAGGACTGGTCAAGTCCACGTCAACAGCGAATCCAAAGAGAATAATCAGAATCCTCTTTGGGTCCACCTATTGGTTTATATATTTTTTTCTTTAATGCCAGAAGCACTGTGTATCTTCTATTTTAAGACGATTATTAGTTATAAAGATCAAAAAGCAAGTGCAGTGTTACAACACTGTATTAGACCATACTATTTACTTTAGATAGCCACTTGATTTCCTTGGCTTGTTGAGATCACGTTTGTGGCTGAAATAATATGGGGGTGGTGGCATAGTGGGTAGGATACTTGCCTCAGGGAATAGAAGTCGCTTTGGTTAAAATTATAATAAATTCTAGGCATTATAAGCTCAGGGTGTAAAGAGTATCTTTGGCAGGCATGTGACTGGTTATCCAATGGCCAGTGTCCGTGCACTTTCTATATAGATTTCGAAACAGTTAAACCAATTATTGTTTTCAGAAGAAACTTGCAGATCATTTTGTCAGTTGTGGCCATTTTCTCTTTGTAAATGAAGGTGAAGGTTGCTGGTAGCAGGTGCTTTCATTTTGTCAGTGGTTTGGTTCATTAATGGTTCATTATTTGACATGGTGGCAAAGACTTTGGCATAGTTGGCCACCACCATGGAAGCATTGTTTTCTACATTACGGTGGTGAGACAAATGGTCAAAACTGAGGCAAGTCTAAGACCTTAGACACGATGGCTTGAGTCCAGACAGCCCTGCTTACCACACAAGGTCAGAAGGTTGTATGTCTCTCTCGGTTCAAAATTAGAAGGGAGCCGGCTCATGTGGAAGCTATTGAGATCTCCAGTCCAAGTTCTCAGTGATCTCCTGACCTTCTACAGTCGTACTTTATCTTCTTATACCTCAGTGAACATACTGAGGGAATGGTCCAAGCTGGCAAATGAATCATGTGCTTGAGAATAAACCAAGATCAGAAGAAATTCCATTTGCAAATGGGCCCTCTCTGGTCCATTTCAAGTCATTTTTCATGAAAGAGAGACCTGAATCTGATAAATGCAACAAAGTGACTGTTGTGCCTGCTAAGACTTTTTTTTTTTACAGTTTAAATCAATTAAAGTGGAGCTGTAAATCCTTGGCTCCTGCAGTACACGGCTCGTGCAAAAAAAAAAAAACACTGCCCGCCTGCCTGCCTGCTGTCTGGAAGGGTCTGTTCGGTGGCTTTTTTAATTAACTGGAGGTGAAGATTATGGTTGATTCCTCCAATGAGTGAATCACGTCAGCTTCATGCGTGACTCTAAGCTTCGAAACAATGAGCCTCATTCATAGCATCTGCCCACACTGATGAAGAATAGGATTGACCACAAACAGGAACGCATACTAATCTATCCAGCTGGCATTTTCCATCAATATTTACAGCGCAGCAGTCATCAGCTTGGCATGCCCATTTGTACGCATTGGGGAGAGGCACAATCTATGATTTCTATGGCAGACATTTATCATTTAATTACCAGCAACAGGTTAGAGACAGAGAGCAGCTCTTGGTGAGAAAAAAAAAATAACCAACAGAAAAAACAGTAGAGCACTGCAAAGCTCAACAGCTCCCCCAGATGTTAGATGTCTTGCCTCCAGTGCAGAGTCTGTCTCAACCATTCCAACTTATTGCACAGGCAATTGTCTTTTTTTTATTGAGCTGATTTTTGAACGGTAAATTGAACCTTTCATCACCGGAGGATCGTGCCAAATCATTTGGATGGTGATTATCCCCAGTGGGGGCTGGCCTGGATGGACTGGGGAAAGCCACAGAGCCATTACACAGGGAGCTAGAAGAGGTCTGCGCATTCTTAATTTTAATAGCCGCATCAGTCAGCCACGGCAGGGAGTTTTATTGAGGCTCCTGTGGGTGAAAAATGACAGCAGAAGACAGCGGTTCCCAGTCCCAAGTCCCGGCGACCCCATGCTCTGCATAATATTTGTGTTTTCCCCACTCCTGACCCAGCTCCAAAGGAACGTGTTAATTAGCTAATAAGTTGCTAAATAAGAAAGCACTAAAATGTGTATGACTGTTGGGTCACCAGGTCTGGAAATGACAACCACTAAGAAGTATTTGGAGTTTTAAAAGACCATTAAACTCAATTAAATGGTCTCAGTTGCCCTAAAAGTGACTGCAAAACCCTTCGCTGTGCAACAGGGGTAACGGAAGCTTATTAGGCAAACGGCATGTCTAAATAATCTCACACTTCAGACAAGGTCCTATCATCAGTGTATAGAACTTTTAAGGCAAACTATTAATGTAGAGTTGGCAAAAAAAATGTCTCGGCTGTTCAAACTTACACTGAAAATATGAAATACTTAATAAATAAATAATAACCTTAATTATTAATACATTTACATGAACTTTTGTGGCATTAAACCAAACCAACTATTAAACCAAGATACTGCAGTCAGAGCATCTATACAACTGTCACATAATAACTAGCCAACACCTAACCCAACAATACATGAGCCCTAGAGAAGAACAACGTAAGCCATAG
>JBBPDB010000036.1:14747975-14766202 GCA_037974465.1 Brachypetersius altus | reverse complement strand
TTAGTTTGAACAATTATTGCACACTTTCTGTAAATCCAATAAACTTCATTTTACTTCTCAAATATCACTGTGTGTGTGTCTCCTATATGATATATTTAACTGACATTTTTTATCGTAACCACCAACGATTTATACAGGAAAATAATGACTATTAACAAGGTTGCCCAAACTTTTGCATCCCACTGTACCTTGTAAATGTTAAACTATGCAACACATCAAAATAGTGACTCCATCTGCTGCACTTTGAATGTGGTTTTGGACTAATCATGAATGAGCTATAAAAATGAACTTTGCCACTATAGGCATTCCTATGGAAGATGGTTCTAGATTCGTGGTGGTTTTAGATCAGCATTCTTACTCCTGAGTTGCTCGGTGAAAACAGAGGCTGTTGTGTGACAAGGTGCCTGCAGTGTTTGGCTATGCTGTGATATTTAGTTCATTTTTATTGCTCATACTGTGTCCCACAGCACATTTGCAAGTCAAGTCTGACTAAAGAGATGGACGTGGTTTAATAAGGTTGGAAGAAATCGGTGGTTGTTTTTATAGGAAGATTTGGGTCACTATTGAGTTATAGTGTTTAGCTCCATGCTGTACAATTTTATGCCGTGCCATAAATAAGCCTTGACTTTAAAGAAATATACAAATATATGTAGAGTAGGTCTTTTCTCTTAGGGAGTGTTCATAAGACTCTACATAAAACTGGCATTAACCTACATAGAAATTTATGAAGGCATTCCAACAAGCATCCATTGTGCTTACACTACGAAACAAAAAGTACTTAAAATGTGCTTAATTTACCCCTAAAAATACACCAGATCACTTAATTTGAATTAAGTGTGAACTGAATTAATTTGTGAACTGATCCCTTAATTTAACCTTAAAAGTGAATTAAAGGCATGAGTGTGAAACCCCTTAATCTTAAATATAAGGCATTTTTTCAGGAGGTTCCATTATTTAAGGGGCAAATTTGAAAAGGTAAGGGGAGAATTCAGTAGTTTTACCCCTTAATTAGCTGTAATCTGTGCATTTTCCCCATCATTTTCCTTAATTTCCTGGACATTAAGGTTAAAATTAAGGCAATTTTAAGGGGTTTGGTTTTGTAATGCTTACTTGGGGGGACTCTGATAAAAGTTGCTTTCATGACAAGTAATGCTTGTTGGAACAAACCTTTATAAATAAATGTTGGTTTATGTTGCTGTCATGTTTGGCTTATCAACAATGTTACCAAAAATCGTTTTTAGTCCATATAAAGAGATTTATTTTCATTAATTCATTTTTTAATGTTTACTGCGATCAAACGTACCAATTAAAACATGGAAGAGATACTCAGTTTTAGGATTTAGCTGGGAATACAATCTTACATTGATTTTTTTTAATGCAATTCCAACGCTATGCTCCTGTGTCTCAATCTTCCCATTGCTACACGCCTCGCCATTTTGGTCTTGTTCTCCAGCAGCCGTCCACTCGCATTGCCCGTTGTGAGTCTGACCATGTAACCGTGCCGGTATGCACCTCACATTTTTTTCCACGCACACTATTGACAGCCTTTGATGTCAGATTGCAGAGCGCTGTTTTGATGAAGTGAAATTTCGAGCGATTTCTAACATCTCAGACTAGACCCCATCGATCAAACCCTCGCCTTGTGCCTGTCTGACTCACATGGAATGCCAGGTGCCACAGCAGACCAAGGTGAAACTCGTCTTTAAAATTGCTGTGACCCCTTTCGTCTCCCCAAAAAATGATACGAAACCGTGTGCCGCGTTCCCATTACATCTCATTATTGCTATTCTCGTAGGATGGCTGAGCGCAGCAACACAACAAGACGAGTTAGCACAACCAGCATGGCCATGGAGACGCAACATCAAATCTATCATAGCAATAGTATCTCTTCATTCATGTTCTGTATTACATTGCCATGCTGGTGGTGTTTTAGGTGCTTTAAGGATGCTGTCTGTAAAGCAGTCCCTAAAGCTGGGGATACAACATGTCACAACTGTCAGATGAAAACTTTGCCTTTCACGTCATTTTAAAAAAGAGCCGCTCTCTACATGGGTGAGCATTTCATGAGCGATGGAACAGAAAGCTCTGCTATGAATAAAATCTCCTTATTGTACATTCATGTTAAGAACATTTTTATTCTCCCATAAAGCTACCACTTATATACATCACAGTGGCTGTATATAAAAACACATTTAACACAGAAATCATTATGCATTATAAAAAGTGGTTTTGGTCTTCTGAAGAACCTTCTCAAGGTTGTTTGAAGAGCCATTTTGTTGAATTCCTTTGAGAATCTCGTGGAAGACCCTTTTCAATGTTATTTACCAATATAAGGGTTCTTGTAAGAATGCTTACAAAATACAAATACTCCTTCAGGAAACTTTAATGGATGGAAGAACACACATCTCGTTCACAAAGCAGCTCCTTGGAAAACCATTTGTTGAGAGTATATTAAAGAATGCTGCATCAATAAATCTTGTTACAAACCTTTCTTTTAGGTCTGAGCTACTAATGAAGGAATTGTGTTGTCTCATTATTGCTAGAACACATTCTTTATTCACAGTTTAGGAGGTTCTTCTATGTATTTTAGAACCAGATGAGAGGTTTAGTATTAGAATCATCATTTTACTGGAATTTCGTTCTTCTTCGCTGTATGTGTCCTTGACTTCCTTCCAACAAAGGCCAGTGACATAATTCTCTGAACCGGTGACATGAATTGCACATGACTGACCATGCTAGGAAATCAGAGAATTAGCATGTTAACAATGCTGGTTGTCTGATGGCACCATCCTCAACTCGTTGGCTATGACAGCCAAGCTGTGTTGCTCTGCATTCACGCATGAGAAATGACAGAAAAGCCAAGAGACAAATGATCACTGCAAAGAGAATTTGCATAATAAACCAAAGAAATAGGAGCCAAAACATCACTTGGACTTTTTCCTCAGCTTTAATTGGAAGCCTATGGAGAAACAGGCTTTTTGTCTCTAGATAGGATTTTAATTTGGCCACAAGAACAAGCTAAATACCCTCAAGCAGAACCAGCCTTATGCTGGGGTACACACGTATGACAGGAAGGTTACGGATTGGCATCTCGAAGCCCAAACTGAAGATCTCATGTTTTACATATTGTGAGAAGATCCCATTCATTGAGGAATGCCGTGCATTGAACAGTTGAGGGACCAACAAAAACATGTTTGAAGAAAATCATGCAGAATCATGAAGACATTATGATGCTTGAGGATCCAAGGAGACAATAGGATCACGTCTCTGCCACGCCCCCAGCGGTTGAGCTCACCGGCGTTCTGAGCTGGGGTTCCCTGTCAGGCCCCCCTCTGTCTGCTTTGTGGTATGTCCCGGCAAGTGAGGCACCTGTCTCCTGTCAGCCGTCATGTTCTCCTCAGTGATTACCTACTTTGGTTCCCTCATGTTTCCTGGTATCTCATGTTGTCTGTTTAATCAGTGGTGACTGTTTGTCCCGTGTGATTGGTCCATGTGTTTGCTTTAAAAGCCCAGCTGATCCAGAGGTTCACTGGCATTTACATTCCAGCTGTTAGGCAAGTGGTCACACTTGTCTTCTGGTCATGGTCTATGGTTCTCTGAGACACTGGCCAGACAAGAAACATGGTCTCCTCAGTTGTAAGACTCTAGACAGGCAAGTGAATATTTGACTTGGGTTTTTGTGTTTCATGTTTCCTAAAGTGAACCAGTGAGGCTCAAGTCTGTAGGCTTGATTATCCCTAAGTGGTTCCGGAGACAAAGGATCCTCAGACCCTTGTGCTCCTCGTGGTTCCTGGACTGGAGCAACCCAAGCATTGGGACTGTGTCTGTGGGACAGAGGTCCGTACCGGGGCTGAACGGGTCCCTTCATCATGACTCAGAGAGAGAGTCTTTTAGTGTTTCTGTTCTGCCAATTCCATTGCTCTTAAGTGACTATTTTCCTGCCTCATTCCAATTAAAGCCTATTTGAGTTCTGTTTATCTCCTGCGTCTGTGTCCTCCTTTCCTGAGCCGACATGACATAGGACACTCTGTAGGAACACTTGGTTGGCAAAAAATGGCAACCGGCTTGATGGCAGTTTGTAAAAACAATCCAATGAATGAAAAGCCATGTGAACTCTGACTTCACAATTATGGGTTTTTCTTGGACGGGTTTTCAGAGCCTGCTAAAGGTCAGATATTCCTGCTTTAATGTGATTCTTCACCATCTTTTCAATATACCCCTATAGCTTGTATTGTTTGATCATACAAACTGATGTATGAATTTTGTGCAGAGTAGAAAAAAAGGACAAGGTGGTATAAGGTGTCTAAAGCACTGAACACTTCCTCAGCACTTGTTACTACAAGAGACATAGCGTCAGACGGTGCCGTCATTTTTGATGCACTCCTCCTGTTCCTCGCTCCCACTCTTTTCTCTTTAATTCAAAGTCTTCATACCCGAGTCACCTGTCAGATCCATCTGTGCTGTCTCACAGCCTGACCTGCCGTAACCCACACCTCCAGAATCATCTCGCAGCCACGCAACTTCTCCAATAGATCAGAACATCTGTGTTTACCCCACACTCCTCTTCTCCACACTAATTTTTTTAAATCACGGTTCCTCCTGTTTCCTGCCACCCGAAAACACTCCACAAATCTCTCACCTCCGAAATGACCATGACCGTTTTTTTTCCTTTGCTGTAATTGCTGGAAATGCTAATTGGACTGTGAAAGCAATCCCCAGTAATGCATTTGGGATTTCCCCACCGTCTCGAGTCAAAAATAATAAGCAAAAGAGGAAAAAAAGCTTTTAAATTCCAATTGCCACTAGACATCTGGATGGCCTTGCCCTGAATGCATTTTCATAATTAATACAAAAGTCTGGGGGAAGGTGCCTTTCCTTGACTGAAAGGTCCTTATGCATTCCCCTGGCTAAATATGCAATAGGAAAGTGTAAACCTGGCATGCATGGAAGATGACATTTGAAAAAGAGCATGCAATATTCATTTAAATTCAAAGTACGGGCCTAACACAATTTTTCTGCAAAGCCTCTAGCTGAATATGAAGGACCAAATGCCCTTTGGAGAAGGCTTGTTTTTTTTTTTACTTCATCTTTTTTTCCTGTGCTCGGAGCTTCTAATTCAAAACGTGCGGCTGGTGCCGTGAAAGCGGGCCGTATTTAGCTCAATGCGCTGCCCCACAATAGCCTAAAGTATGATGAATAATTCTAAATAGAGCGCAACCCATTCTTGCGAATGTTGACCAAACAGCATTTAAAACTCAGGCACGGTCCAAACAGCACTTCACCTCGACAGCATCAGCCAGCACCAGCCAGCTGTAGCAGAATGATGCAATCACGGGGCCTTTTTGCCTCCGAATAACAGTTCAGTTCTCAGCCGTAACACAACAGAAGGCGCAGGCTTTGCATGGCTGTATTGTTTACATGCATTGTAAAAAGGGGGTGGGGGTCATTTTGAAATTGCATGCCATGTTTGAGACTTACGGGATGGTTGTAAATAGCCTGTATTAGTAATATCATACCTTTCAGGGTGAATTTTCCATAAAACCCCTGACAAAGAGTGACAGAGTGGCTGAAGACATCCTGCAGACCCTCCGGCGAAAAAGGGTTTCCTCTGCTTCACACATCACAGCTGCTGCTGCTGCTGCTGCTGCTGCTACAGCTTGTACCATTAAAGAATGGCATTACACCAGAAAACGACACTTTTTGTAGGTAGGTTGGGTGGTTGTTATCTCTTTCCCAAATGGATAAGCAGACAAATCAGATACTTGATATTCATCCATGCAGTCTCTGAACCATTTATGCTAAACTAGTGTCACAGAAGGTACTGGAGCCTATCCCAGTCTGGATAGGTCATCGGGACAGATACAATGATGCACATCATATCTCTAATTCATGTGTGTCTTTAGACTGTGGGAGGAAACCAGAGTACCAGAAAGCCATGCGGACATGGCACTACAAAACACAATGTACTGAAAATGTGCTTAAGCCTACCCCTGAAAATACCCCAAATCCCTTAATTGGCCATTAATTTGTGACACTGACCCCTTAATTTTTATCTTAAGTGTGAAATCCCTTAATCTTAAATTTAATTCAAAAGGTTCTATTATTTAGGGGGAGGATTTGAAAAAGTAAGAGGAAAAATCTGTAGTTTTAATCAGCCTTAATATGTGCTTTTTAATTTCCTTAATTTCCAATAGTTATTTTCAAGGGTAAAATTAAGCCATTTGGTTTTGTAGCACTACAAAACACAATGTACTTAATGCTTAAGCCTAGCTGAATTTGCCCCTGAAAATACACCAACCCCTGTCACGGCTGAGGGCCATGTATGGCCACCGTGTTTTTGTTAGGGACTCTTATTTTGTCTTGTTTGATTTTGTGTCACGTGTTTTTGATTCCCCACCTGTTTCCTGTCTGCGTCCTCCAGGTGTTCCGTGTTTCCCCAAGTCTTGTCCTGTATTTAAGGTCTGTGTGTGTGTCAACCCGCTGTCGGTCATTGTCCTCACATGTCCTCTTTCGTCCTGATGTCCCTGTCTGTGGTTTGGAAACGTATCGACTGCTTGTACGGCCACCGTGCCTTTTTGTTTTTGTCTCTTTGAATAAAGACCAAACAGTCATGGATTCCTGTCGTCCTGCCTGTTCAGTACCACGAGGCAGTTCAGGGTCCTGGGGATTCCTCCCCGTGGACCCTGACACCCCCTTATTTGAATTAAGTGTCCTTAATCTTACCTTAAAAGTGAAACCCCTTAATCTTAAACATAAGGCATTCATTCAGGAAGTTCTATTATTTAAGGGGCTAATTTGAAAAAGTAGGGGGGAAATTCAGTAGTTTTACACATTAATCTGCCTTAATCTGTGCACTTTTCCCATTCATTTTCCTTAATATCCAGGAAATTAAGGACAAAATTAATGTTATTTTAAGGGGTAGAATTAAGGGGTTTGGTTTCATAGTGAGGAAAGAAACCTCAGCTGCCAGGCTAGGGATCAAACTCAGGGCCTTCTTGCTATGAGGCAACAGCATTGCCCTCTGCCCAAGAACAATGTAGTACTTGCAACATTTTTCTGTCCTAGCAATTGTTTCAAATTCATAGATCCGACAGAAAACATATTCAACACAACATATTATTTTCATTCAGATGATTTTACTTTATTGGTCTTTCCTCGTTATCTCTTATAGCTGCAAGCATGTCATATTTGTCACAACAGTACTTGAGAATTCTAGAATCCACACATGGACTATAAGCTTGTCAGAAAAAAAAGTTGCAAAAGAGATGTCAGTTACTTGCAAGTTTCCTCACACAAAATCCTCATTAAAGTCAAACTGGGTTAGTCTGTTTGCAAACGCGTGAAGAAAGGGGCGCTACAACGTCTTGCCTGCTTGCTGCATATTTATATTTACTGTACTGTGATCATTCTTTGCCATAACAGTTAATAGCCCTTTTTTCTTTCTGGCTAATTATCATCACATCGATCATCACTGAGGTGCTTTGCTAAAATATTTATAGCAACATGCAGATCTGACTAAGAATATCCGTGGTGTGACACACAGAAAAAAGCTTCTCTGTAACAGGAAATGAAAGTGAATTGCTGCACTGAATATAGATCAGAAAACACATGGCATTATTAATTGTGTTAACAATATTGTTTGTTTTTGTTTTGAAAAGTGACATGAAAAATGTCATGACAGTATTGTGATTTAGACTGTGGGCATAATTTACCTGCCTGGGGGGGCTGGTGTGCCCCCCAAGTTTGTTGGGTCGATGCTAACATTTACACCTTTTTTGAGGCTTGATGAGGCTATGGCTTCAGCTATGCTAAAGCTAATATCTAGTTTCATTCAGCTGACCATGTGCCAGAGATGGGGACTCGAGTCTGAGGCTCAGAATCGAGTCACACTTAAGTCGCACAAAGTCTTGTGAATTGACTTTAGACTTCCCTCAGTGACTCGAGACTCGGACTCTGTGCTGTGACTCGTGAGTCAAAACTCGTAAGCACTGTTCATTTCATGGAATTATTTATTTATATCTCGCACGCTTTCCAACGCCCCGAAAACCGCTCGCCCCGGTGTCCCATTACTTTTGTCCAAGGTGAACGGTTTTCAGCTAATAACGGTTTTTGAGGGGTCGTTGGAAAGGGGTCACCAAGCCCCATCTAACTGTGGAGTTTCACATTTAGAGTGAGATATATATATATTTCATATTTAACATTTAGATTTAAGATCATTTAAGGCAAATCCTCCATGTTAGTGAGAGCAGATCACAGCACGTAGCCCCGCCCCAATTGTAATTGCTGGGCGTGGCCAATTAGCATATCTTCTAAACTTTTAGAGCTCAACATTTACAGAGTCGCCGTTTGTAAACATTGCCACTTAAAGACTTGAGACTTGACTTGTAAAAATGACCTTTCAACAGCCATGTGCCCAGCCAATGCTTTTTCCAGCAATGACTTTCACAGATTCAGAAATCAGTACTTTCTGCTTCAGATTTTCATCAGTCAACCCATATTATAATTCTTTTTCTATTGTCCAAACAGGGCAGCAAGCTTTGACCGGCTTTTTTTAATTAGTTCCCTTGACAACCCAAGCTCTACTTACATTTGGGGATGAATACAGGACCTTGAAAGCACATTCCCACCATCCTCAGTATTCGCAAGGTAGCATACTCAACGGCTGGACGGAGAGGCCCAGGCTTGCCGTGAGCCACAGCCACACCAGGCTGATTGAATCATTTTACAGGGTAGAATGAGATCAGGCCAGGCTAGATTGAGTTCCTCTCTGTGGGCCCTTGACCCACACAGACACTCGCTGGGTAAGAGCGTCGTGACAACAGGTAGCAAAGTAAAGTCATATAGGTCACATTTCTGTTGCTTTGATTTCTTTCTTCCTCAGGCTATATTTTTGGATCAGGTGGAAACTGCAGGTGTTTGAACACTCACCGTCTACTTTATTAGAAATCCTACCTTACACTCACTGACCACTTTATGAGGTCCACCTACCTGATACGGCTACTATGAAGGTGTACAATTACAGGCAGGAGCATCTGGTCCTCACCACAGGACCAGTATTGACCAGATGTTATTCGAGCGCTGGACTATTCTCAGCTCAGCAGTGACACTGACGTGGTAGTGGCATGGAAGCATGTGTAGGTCTGGAACAGGCCCAGCGGTCCACTAAAAATATCTGGCCAAGAAGGTTTCTGTGTTCAGGAATTGACGATGGTGTAATGAACAGCAAATAATGATTACGGTTCAACAGGGCTACAGTCTCTAAATGTACAGCGGGAGGGTTGGGCCTTGGAGCACAGAGCCATAATTGATTGACTGATTGGTTTTCGCAAGTAAACGTCAGTATTCTGATTATCCGGATGGGCATGTTCTGAAAAGGTTACTCTCAGACAAAGCTTGCTCACACCTGAGGCCTCCAGAGGCTGTTTTGTATTGTATGAGCAATTCCCTTCCTGTTTACCTTTAGAGCAAATACATGAACTGCGATCTAATATTTGCCATGTTAAGTTTTAGAAGTCGATTTCAATCACATTAAGTGTTATTTAGCATACTTGCACTCTGCACTCATTAATAACCCAGGGTGTCGTTGATACATAATTCAGATGAGATGTGGGAGGTGGTTAATGGACGTGCGAGTGAATGATTTATTTTGCCAAAGCTCATCGTAGCAGTTGTGTTTATGACTCTTCGGCACCTTTTTTCTTTCGGATCGCTGAAGCCTTTACATATTCAGTCAGCTACAACTCAAATGGTGGCCAATGCAAGTGTAAAAGATATTAAACCATTAAGTCATTTCAAGCACTTACCTTGCATAGTAGAGGCTCATTAACAATTACTTGCTCATGCATGCCTGACGGGCATGACTGCCCTCGGAACAAGCCAGACTCTGTGGCACGTCACTTTGTCATTTAAGTAGCATTTTGTTCTCCAGTTTGTCTGTTACATTATCTACCATCAGAAATAAGACCCCACCCCCTCAATCAAACTGACTTTCAGACTCTCAAACTTTTATTGTCCTCTTTGATTTGACCGACGGTTTGTTGTTGATCTTGAATAAGCTCTCTGAGGATTATCTAAACCATGTTTTGATTTTTAATCCTTTAAACAACAAGTATCCAAAGTAAAGAAGGGCAATGCTATGGAGATGGCCAATGAGAGTAGAGGAATACAATTTAATATCCAGAAAAGTGGCTCCGGTGTGGCACAAAAGTTGGGCCAATCATCAAGGGGTCAAAAATTCAGTCCATAGATACAGCCATCCTGAGAGTCTAACAGAGCTCACTAGGGGTGGGTAAGATGGACCTTGCTCTCCCTCATCACTCACTGTGATATAAATGATATGAGCATGTTAAGCTGTCCATTGCATTGCAGTTTTATACAATGTTGTGAAAGTGCACGAGCCTCTGAAATGAGCTGTGAAAATGGAATGTTCTTCACAGAAGAGTAAGGGATAATGGGTGAAATTCAATCAACAAATACTGAATTTAGGTGTATTTTTCTTTCCCAAAGAGAGAACTGTATTAAACTGGAAATGGCAAAACATTGTCCTTGAAAAGAGAATGGAAGCTTTGACGAAAACCTCCAACATCTGGAGAATGAGACCTCTGAGTTCTCGTATAAACGCTTATTTGTTCAATCTCTGAACATTTGCAGCATTCCGGCTTTCATATCCAATATGCCCGGACTTATATTGTCTCATAACTCATAATAACCTCTCGTCCTTTCAGATTTTCTCGGGGCTCATGCGGTCCCCAACCTGTGAGCGTGTGGAGCGAAGAGGAATGGCATTCGGAGGAGAAGAGCGGCGGCAATCCCTCGATTTTCAACACGGGTACTCATCCAAATGGCTGCGACTTTATGAAACATTGATGTCCCCTAATTTCTTGGCAGGAAAAAAGAGAAAAGCTTCGAGTGGTAATAACGTGTTTCTTTCTGTGCCTGCCGTGCCGGACCAGCGACAGGAAGACTGCAGGCCATAATTATCCTGTTTGTTCAGAAGCCGATGCCTTTTTATTATTTAAATCTCTTTGGGCGGCAAGGGAGCGAGGAGGCGCGCCTCTCCACCATTTTCTTGTCATGTTGTGTTCGTCAGCGTTAATGCCCTTCTCGTCGTAATTTGTTGCTGTTTTGTCTGCTCCTTTACTCATCCTGAATTAGAGAACGGAGATTTTCCCTGGGAGCACAAAGGGGGTAGTGGGTATAGGGACCTGTATTGTGATGTGAAGGTTTTAGAACTTAGCAAAGTGTAGGATCTAAGAGCCTAGGAGGCACTGGTGGTGGGAGGGAGGATTTAGGGTTGGGGTGGGGGTAAATAATGCTGGATGGGGAATCGAACTTTCAGTGCGTTTGAATTTGACAGGCTCTGTTGTGCAAAAGCAGGCCCCCAGTGGCAGTATAGGCTTGTCTGTGGGAAATCTCGGCGAGGCTGTTCTAAGCATGCAGTCCTTCAATACACTTTAGCATTCCCATCTAGACTCATGGGGAGCATTCTTATTTTCATTTCTGTAGGCTATTATAAAAAGTCATGGCGGATTGGTAAGCACTCCACTTCCGCAAAACACACATCGGGCTATTTTAGTTCTGTCCCACAGGCGCCGGCGTAACGCTCCGTATGCTTTGTCTATCGATGCTCTCCGATCATTAGGCGTTTTGTCGCTCAAATGGTTTCTTCCCAGATACACAGAGGCTCTCCCTAGTTTCAAATTGCAATTCGCACTGAGGTCTTTTCCCTTCGTTTTGGGCCGTATCGACTGCCAGACATATAGATTACTGCTCACATGTCGCGTGAATGAATCCCCCCTGGACTGATACGTAGGATAAGTGAGGAAAAACATGACTCCGGTGGCACTGGGTCTGTTCAAACTAAAATGCACAAAAACTGTACGACGTTTATATGCAAACAATGCTTAACAATGCCTTTGCTTATATTCAGGAATACCGACATTAGGCCGAGTGTCTTTTAGGCACCGGAGGGGAAAAAAGAACACTCCGATATTTACTGCGCTGCTACTGCCATCGACGCCTGTTGCTAGGGAACGATAAGAGTGTATTTTAGAAAAGAAACATTGCTTTTACTGTTGGCTGGCAGTATGTCACCCTTATAAATAAATTAACTTTTTTTTTTTCCTCACACATACACTCACACATACATACCCACATCTATACCCACGTGTAACATGCACATGGGATCAAATAAGCAAATATTTGTGTCGAGTTATTATTTTATTCACAATGGAACACACACAAACACACAGTCCCTTCAGCGTGATGCAAAGCGGAGCTCCTGCCTGGTTATTTCCCACCTGACTCAACTTGCAATTAATTGCCGGGTTGGGGTGGGGGGTGTTGGTCACTGGACTATGAGACCCCTGATGGTAAGGGCAGTTGGCATTTCTCAAATTGCATTTCAAATTATTTTCAAAGCCTCCTGAAATGAGCTTATATTTCAACACATTTCTTTGTGAAACTTCACACAACGCTTTGTGAAACTCGCCTTCACAAGATTTGGGTAAGTTCTAATTAACTGGAATGATTGTTTTTCCATATCATGACAATATGATTATGTTCAAGTGATTAGAGTAGAAGAAACAACACAAATTAACGAATTTAAATCAGATCCGTGTAATCTATTTCCATACAACCTACTGGTGTACAAGCACATTCAGCAGCAGCAGGGCAAAAGGTTCTAACAGTCAAATGCAGGTTAAGTGGTACAGCGCTCAGATATCAAGTAGGGCTGGGCGATTAATCGAAAAGTAATCGAAATTGACATACAGAACTTATAACTGATCAATTTTTTCCAGGTCAATTATTTCGATTGCTTTCCCTTTAAAAGTGAAAAAAAGTGAAAGTGAAAAAAAAAGTGAAAATATAGATAGTAGATAGTGTGTGTTTCCTTCAGTTATTTTAAAATCAAGTAATGCACCCTTCATTCAAAAATCTCTACCTTGTAATATGTGAGCATATTTACTGTACAAAACTTGGCAGTGAACTATGAGGGCAAAATTTAAAAAAAAAAAAAAGATCGTTCATTAATTGTAATCGAGTTAAAATCTTCAATTAATCGAGATTTTGATTTTAGGCCAAATCGCCCAGCCCTAGTATATATTGCACATATTGCAAGGAGATATGTATATTACATATATGTATTTATATAAATATATATGTATATTACATATATACACATACCCATATGTCAACAAATATACATACATACACATAAACACATATACATGAATAGAAATACTGTAGATTAATCTAATGGTTTTAAGTTGAGTGCTTGAGTCTGTTTGCTTTGCAGGCGACCCATGCACTATTTCATCTCAGATGGAGCTCGATGAGGCTTTCCGGATTTACAGTAGAAACAAACGCTCTGGACTCCTCCTCCATGGTACTGCAATTACAGGATTTCCTTCAACACAGTAGCATTCATTATAGAGCAAATTTATAATATTCTTAATCCTCAGAATTTAAGACAGATTATGATTAGCAGTCACTAAATCTATTTCTTAGTGAAACAAATAGAGAAAGTGGAAAGTAAGTGCAGATTCAAATTTTTCAGTTCACAACATATTAAAGAAAAAGTTAAATAGGTTTGTCATGATGATGGCTACATATTAATTCTATTTAAAGTGTCAACACTTTTTATTTTTTTTAATCTGATGTTTAAAATTACTCTCTGTGAAACAAAAATGTGAACACGCAAGTCTTTATTAAATTCATATTATAATAAAATATATCCATTTATATTTACAAGTACAAGGATTGAAAGTTAAGAATTTGCACTTTATGCATTCATGTCAAATTACACCATGTTTTTTTCTCTCTCAGTGTTCCCGAGTACCCCTGAAAAACCTGGTATGCCATGTCCGGGAGAGGACAGTAAGTGTTTTCTGTCCTCCATAGAACTTTGTACATGCGTTAGAAAAGCTAGTTATATGACACTTTATAATGACAGTTTAGTCAAACAACATTTATTAATCCATTTTCAAATATTATTTTCAAACTGCTGCTATAAGTGGTGACTATCTTAGACTTTATGTGTATTCTTATATTCTGCTGTGCTATTATTATTGTTTTAATATGTTTTTTACCTGGAATTTGACACCTCTTCTCCTCCTACAGTTTTTAAAATATGTAGTGTGCATTTTTGATCAGTTAATCAGAGGCTGAGTATTTTTGTGGTTGAGTCGCCTCAGTGATGTATGAATAGAGGGAGCGGAGGGGTGAGTCACTTTAAAAGAATGTAGTGAAGAGGGAGTCTCAACATCATGACTATAGCAGCTGGAAACCAACAAAATGCCGAGCAACAAATCAGTCTTGCGGAGCTGAACACGCAGCAGACTCATAAACAGACATCAAGACACTAAAGCTCTGGATAGGTCAAAAAGACATGTCACTGTTTCTGGTGGTTTGTGAACTGTTTCTTGCGGTGCATGCTTTTCCCACTTGGTTCCAACCAAGAGTGGTTTACTACAACCGTTTCAGCCATCCTTTACCATAAATGCATTGGTAATGACAGTGAGTTAATGCCCCCCTTCGTGGTTCAGCAATAGAACGCAGTGCACTGAATGAGGAGAGTTAGAAAAGGCACCAGTTTGAAACCTCACTGTATTTTTTACACAAACTTTTTTGGCTATTAAAACAATATTTCTACAAGCGCTTGTTTTAGTGCAACTAGGGGTGTGAAATATATATTGTTTACCATAATATCGAAATTGTTGTGTTAACAATGAGGCAGCTGCCATTATTGAGTATTTCTGCAGTAACCAGTGTAAAATAGCAGGACAGGTTTTGATCACGACGTGGCTTTGAGAGTTGTACTAGTGTGCATGCGCCTGCTGCGCGCTCCATTCAGTACCAGAAGTTTAACAGGCTATGGATGCTCAACTATGGCTGGAGAAAGGGAGCTAAGCAAACTCACTAACAAATAAGCTGCACTCTCCATTTCTGTTGATCTGGTAGATGTGGCTTAAACCAACCCAGTTAGCCAGCTATGTGAGAAAGCGGTTGAGGTGAAAGCCGCCACCAGAACAAACCTATTTCACCATCTCTGGACGAACCCCAGGACTTGGTACGGAGAGTGTGATAAGCTTCAGGGGTCCGTTAAATCCACGATAGTGATGACAGTAAAAAAAAACATCCAGCAGCTAACTTTACACACTGGTCTCTATGTGGTACCAGTCCAAGAGGTTGAGAATGATGGTTTTGAACATGTTACACCCAATTTACACAATGCCTGGCTAGAAGTATTACAGTAAAACAGCTCTGCTAAAGTCATGAACTGTATGACTTTAGTGACCAAAGCGGTGGAGAAACTAAAGAGCAGAAACTAAACAACGGATTTATAGTAGAGCAGAACATCCAAGCCATACATTTCACTCACTTGCCAGACAAAAACATGAAGTGCATGTGCATATTTATTTTTGACAATTATTTTTCCCGGCATCTTTGTGCAAAATTGGACCAAAACTGAATTGTTTATTTACAAATGCTGAGATTGTTTGTTTTTTTCTTGTGCAGAATTAGATTAAATTAAAATGACTTTTAGTCTTCCATATCTAAGGGAGTGAATTGTTTTTATGAGATGCCGTATAATTGTTGCTTTTTAATACCACATAATTAACATAAAAGCAGACTAATATGTCAGAATTCAATTGTGGTGAGTAAAAAAACAACTTAGTTGCACTGTTTGATTTCAGTGTTCCCACAGTTATTGTTTTTATGCCAGGTTTAATACATTTTTTTTATTTTTCTTATCGCTGATGTGTGGTGTTTCTTATGTACCTCTAGTAAAGGACTGTAAATATTGTATTCAGTACAGAAAGCAGGTACAAAATAAAAAATACAGATTTTGTTAAATATCGTAAAATTATCATTATCGGAAAAATTAGTATTGAAAATAATATTGTGATTTCAAATTTTCCTGCAAAAGACTGTAAAGTCACGCGATGAAGGTACTCTATCCATTCAGATAATTAGTCCTCCAAAATTAGAGAACATGAAAACATGGCCATGCTGTTGTAAGACCTGCAGAGAGCAATTTTGCAGTGTCTTGCTGAAATATACAAGACATTTTCTGAAAAAGCATTAATGGTGTTTTCAATGCAAGTCAAGACTGTAGTACTCAAGACTTCTTTCTATCATGTCTTGGTCCATGCCTTGACCATTCATTTTGCCAAATATTCTAGTTGGTCTTGACCAAGTCATAACAATGTTAACACTGTCTCTCAATTTGACTGTCTTGACTCAACAAGTCCTAGTCTTGGACTCGGCAAAGGTGGTCTTGACCACAGCTCTAGTGCAAGCGACTCATGCCCTGTGCACTGTGTATTGATATTAATCCTTTTCTTTGTACCAGAGGACATAGTCTTCAGGTTTTCAATCATTTTACATTTTGGGTCCCACAGTGGTGCAGAAAAGTGTATTTAAGCTTCTCAGACCACAATAAAGATATAAGCAAGTACACAAAATGAATTTCAAACCCGGTACAGTTTGACCTTGCATTTGTGACCCGTCTTGATTTCCTGGAGATCCAACCTCCTGTAAAATCTAGTTTCAACACTTATTAAAATCTGCCACACTTATTTCAGAAGTCCTTGATTTAAGTTTGACTCCAGGAAAGTAGACCTCAAATAGGTGACCCCTACACTACAGAATCACGTCTGTTCACGCCTGATGGCCTGAAGATCACGGTTATTGATATTGGTTTTCGGGCCTTGCCCCTTGACTTCAATTTTTTTTAAAAATGGGATTGAATTTTTTTATTGATTATAATCATGTAGGGATGCAACGAATATTTGGTCACTGGAAATTTCTGTCTGAAAATGGCAAAAAAATTTTTTTAACTCTACCGAAACAGTGATGCAGTCAACAAAGCGCAAAACGCTGAAATTCACAAAGACTTTCTCAACGTCTGGATTAATTTATCATATAAAATCAAAACATCCTGATCGCCAGAAGAGGCAAGATCCTTTGAGCACACCCACTCAGTCTGTGTTTTTAAAAAGGCAAGAAATTTTTCCAGTGATTACAGTTAATCTATATGCGCTACGTCCGTCTTTGTTTTAATACACTATTTTGTTATAGGCTTACAGAGAATGTTGTTTACCTTTCACCAGTTTTTAAAGCACTTGTTCCGAATGCCCTTTGTTAATGCACTTCGTTTAGAATATTAAAATGCACTTGAATTCACTTGTTTTTGTCGCGTCGGGTGCTCGGGGACTGTTGATAGAATTTATTTACAAAAACGACATGGACTACATAAAACAGAAAACAAACAGGTGCGAGGACCTTTAAACACAAAACAAAACTACATTCAAGAGACACGAGGAGCAGGGTAGGTGAGGGTCATTGTGAGGGTTGACCAGCAGC
Source organism: Brachypetersius altus (assembly GCA_037974465.1). Lineage (NCBI taxonomy): Eukaryota > Metazoa > Chordata > Actinopteri > Characiformes > Alestidae > Brachypetersius > Brachypetersius altus. The sequence continues at coordinate 14,748,832 of JBBPDB010000036.1, read as the reverse complement.
TGGAAACATGAACTCAGAACTTAAATACAAACCCCACTCAAACATGAACCAATGAAAACACATGACACCTGACACTGAGACCCTAGACACAAACATACACTTGATTCAAAATAAGAGTCCCAGAAACAAAAAACCCCATTGTGGCCTCTAGCGGCCGCACTGTGGATGTCACAGTTTTATGAAAGAAGATCTTTAATTGTATAATATTTCAGCTATCTTGCTTTTAGGCTATTGATGAGTGGGGCCAAGTAAAATATTTTATTTCAAATTTTATTTTATGTTGTGCATTGTTTGAATGCTAAATAAATATTTTCATAATTTGTAACAGATTCTTTTATTATTTTTATTATTATTAATAATAATAATAATAATAATAACAATAATAATAAATTCTTTCATTGTTTCCTCATTTTCGGATTTCGTTTTTGGCCAAAAAAAAATATATATATATATATATATAAATATTTCGGTGCATCCCTATAATTATGTTTTGTCCAGAGTTTGAAAACGTTTTTGGTATTCACTTGCTGAAGCGAATATCTGCAGCTGTATTAAAGGATTTGCTGAATCACCACTTGCTACAGCACGTTCCTAAAGGTGAATGTCATGAATTATACTGCACACACACACACACACACACACACACACACACACACACATATAGTACTGACGTATGCTGTTGTTCTTCTCCGGGTGAAACAGAGGTGTGCTGCCCCCTGGCCTGCAGATTTGCAACATCACAGTCAGTAGACAACACTACACAAAACCCAAAGCCTCTCCTACACACACGCACACACACGCACACACACACACACACACACACACACACACACACACACACACACACACACACACAC
>JBBPDB010000036.1:14469093-14487463 GCA_037974465.1 Brachypetersius altus | reverse complement strand
CCAACCCAGCTATTGGCTGAAAAAGGATTGCTCCACCCCCAGACGAAAGGTCAAACCTCCACCCACTTCAAATTTTACTGGTCCCAGACTAATAATCAGACTTTTAATGTGATAGGGGTTTTTTTTGGTTTTTTTATGGGGCATTGGGTGGGTCAAAATAATGGTTTGTTGCCTGAAGGCAACACCATGCCATAGAGATATAAGTGACTCATTTTGTAACATAAATATTAACGTAAATTAAGTAAAATTTCCATATAAAGTTTAACTATACATTTTTTAGTACAGTCGAGAACATAAAGCCACCATATACTGGCTGCTGCTCTGTGACGCATCTCTGGCAGCTGCAGTACTACATTCCCGTATCACCAGTTTACAGCGTGGAGTGTATCTCTGAGAGTTCTCCTGTCATTTCGTTATGTTCTTCTTAAAGTCCTGTATTTGTACTACTGTAAATGAAATTACTTTTGTACTGTATTTACCTGCTTATACCAAAGAAAACGCGCTGCATGAATTCCAGTCCATTCTATACAGGAGTAACATCAGTATTTACATTCTAGCGCTGCGGGAGTTCAGTGTAAACTGTACAGTACGGATACGGGTTTACCGTTACATTTACTTTAAGGGTAACATATTGAGCTGAGTTGAAATTAAAGTGTTTTGGGAGCGTATTTGGGGGCATATTTTACCACGTTTTTCCAGCTTTGCGGGTGCTAATATAACGTAACTCCTGCAAATTTCATGGGTCTACTGTATAAGACATTTGCACATGATTTCACACTGAAAGTGTCTGGTACCTGGTTCTCAGGTTTGGTGAGCGAAATCTTCAGCATCTCCATCGCTCTGATCATGGACTGCATAGCCGTGACGATGTTCTGGTAGACCAGCTTGGTGAAGCTTTTTCTGTCCTCCTCAGTGTAGCCGGAGCCATGGATGATGCGCATCTGTTTGATGAAGGTGCTCTTCCCGCTCTCCCCTGTGCCTGAAAAAGGGAGAGAAGGGGTCCAACCGCGTCTTGAGAATTTCAAAGGAATGTGGAGCATCTTATCAGTCCAGCTGGTCTTAGTCCTCTGGTCTTATCTGCTGGTTTTCACCGAAATTTGAGCAAACATTTACATTCCCGTCGTACAGTAACCAACTACTCGTTTTTTCTTCAGAGGCTCTGAATGAACAGGGCGTATGGAAGTGGGCTGCTTGTATCTAGCCCACTTCACTTGTGTATATATTTTTCCCTGGAGAAGAACAAACAGTGGTTCTCCTCAGCGGTTTGGCCCGGATAACGACACGGCTGAACTGATTACGTTAAGATGAGTGAACCCGCAACCCGTCAGGTTACTTGGGTTTATACACCAGTAGTGCTTACAGGCCAGTGCGGGTTCTGTGCTTCAAAACCAGCGCTATTGACTCACACGGAAAAGGTAGTATTTTGGCTGGATTTACAAAAGAAGAGTAAGAAGAAGAGTTACAGTAGTTTCTATTAAGCACATCACTTAAATAAACAGTTTATATAGTTAGAAGAGACACCAGCACACAGATCCGCAGTCAAAGAGTGAATGCTTTTAATGTAAATTGCTCGCTTGTAGCACCAAGGAGGAAACAGACAGCAATAATAATTCAGACTGTGACAAAGCTGTGAACTGTTTGCCATATTAAAGGCTGGAAGGAAAGCAGAAGGTAAAGGAACAAAAGCTGTAAGGAAGAAACAGAGGAGGGGAGAGGAGAGGAGAGGGGGATGTGCTTCACTGACGTCTTGTTTAAAAGAAGGCCGGTGGGACATCTGTCTCTGCCATGGCTGCGACCGGGGAGTCTTTTACTGCTACAGCAGCCACGAAACGGCGGTCGGTCAGAGGGACATCTTGCTATTAGAGATCAATCTCTTTCGCAACCTTAAATTCGCGACCCGTTTTTAATGAAAACAGTTCCCAGAGCAAACCAGCAGGGGGCTTCTTACCCAATCAAATTGGGTGCTTCTTCAATGACTGCCCAATTAGCATGGTGCAAGCTTCTTCTTGACTTAAAACCGGGTTTCTTAACCCCTGGTCCACTGAGGGGCCGTGAAGGCTTTTGATTGGGCCGCAAATCTAAAATCGAGACAGGCCATTGGTCCGCAATATTTAATATCATCTAATGTGGCCTTGGCAACATGCTGTGATAGATAAGTGGGCCTTAATGTTGAGAACCGTTGGCTTAAAACAAGTCAACATCTAACTCGGTGATGAGACAATAAGCCATATTTAATTAAATGAGGGTTGCCACAGTTACTGTCCTCTCAGTTTGAAGAAAGAACTGATTAAAATATACACTCTCGGCTCGCTCCCTGTCAAAATGTTGTGGTAACACACCAAAAAGCTGTTTGCCAACCTCCATTAAACAACAGGAGAAGAGGAAGAATCTTTAAATGTGTTTTCTTGTTGTTTGTGGGCTTGACCTGTCGTGCTACTGGGGGTTGGAAGGGGCTTAAAACAAGGGAAATTATATATTTGCATTAACTATTTAATTTTTGTAATGATTATTGAAATACTTCAGTTTTTTAATCATTAACTGATCAACTGAGGAAATTATGAACATCAGTCCTTGTCGTATCCAGCTATTCTGTTCTTTATTTATAGGAATTGTAATTTTTATTATGTATTTTCACTGTAAATAAACAGTAATTACAAATTCAAAGCCCATTTTTCCTTCGGTCTTCAAAGCTCACAGCTCTGTGTTGAATTATTTCCTTCGGACGGAACTCCCTCACCTTTAAAAAAAATCAGCATGGATTTGTCGCGTGTTCCTGGTTTTATAATAAAACGTTTACTTAAATTCAAATAAACCATAAACAATCATAAATATCAGCATTTTTTCTTTGTTATTGCTCTAATCTGCAAAATGGTCTCATCAGGTACAGCAATAGTGAAAGTGAAAATCCCCAGAAAACACCATTACTCTCTCGCTCTCTCTCTTCTCTCTCTCTTTCCTCTCTTCTCTCTCTCTTTTCTGTCTCACTCTCTTTTCTCTTCCTCTCTCTTTTCTGTCTCATTCTCTTTTCTCTTCCTCTCTCTTCTCTCTCCCTCTCTCTCTCCTGTCTCTTCCCTCTCTCTTCTCTCTCTCTGTCTCTCTCTCTCTCTCCTGTCTCTTCCCTCTCTCTTCTCTGTCTCACTCTCTTTTCTCTTCCTCTCTCTTTTATCTCCATCTCTCTTCTCTCTCTCTCTTCTGTCTCACTCTCTTTTCTCTCCCTCCTGTCTCTTCCCTCTCTCTCTCTTCTCTCTCTTTCTCTCTCTCTCTCCTCTATTCTCTCTCTTTTCGCTTCTCTCTCTTTCACACACACACACACACACACACAATATAAGCCTCGCCAATGCTAATGTGTTGCATTATATTATGTACATGTTACATTATTGAATGCAGTGCATATTGCCTTTATCATAATAAAGAATCTTGAATCTTTATTAAAATATATGTTGTTGAAAACCTCCAAAAAACTTTCAAGCAAAAATGGTCCAAACGTTTTGGACCAAATCTATTGCCCCATTCATTATGAAATGTCCAGACAAAGTAACGTGCAGCTATAGGCCACAAACTTTCTTTAAGAAATGTTTTAAAGGTTTTACTCCAACAGCAATTATATATAAAGAACAAAGACAGTTTCAATCTCCAAAAAAATCCTACAAACTGCAATTTTTAACTTAAATCCTGAGACGTATTTAGAAGATGACATCACTGCTGCCTCAAAATAGCAAGTGACAACTTTAATCCTAGATGCGAACTGCTAGGCCTGCACTATTTGTTAAACAAATTGTGTTGGGTGGTTGGTATATATGGCAGTAGCTGTGTGTGTGTGTGTGTGTGTGTGTGTGTGTGAGCACTTTACTGTAATATATCTCATATTAAACCAAGCATTCACAACCAACAGTGTAACATTAGACATAAGCTCTAATGCCATTGTGTTCTAGGTGTATTTTTATTGATCATAACATTTCTACATATTTCTAATTACTGAAACACTCGTGCTTTAATTCCCATTCAGCAAGACAAATCTATGTCATTTGACATTGAAATCTCTTCATCCTTGCGCAACGTCTTTGCATGGATTAGCATTCTGTAAATTTCCAAGGGACACTGGGATGCCTCACACAAATGAAAATGACCAGATTTGAATGAGTCCATTTGGCGGCTGAAGTCATTTCAGCTCTGTGGTGTCGGGAGCGAACTCCCAAGATGCTCTCATTCCATGGGGAGCGCTTCCGTATCAACAGATCGACTGATGATAAACGACAGCTTCTAGAAAACGAAGCCAAGCGAATCGAGTCGATTTGTTCCAGAGAAGAAAAAAAAAAAGGCCCTGACTGACAACTGCTCTGTTGCATATGTGGGGAACATGAGGTTGATCTCATATCCTGTTTGAGGAGCAAGTATTTCCTGTTTAAACAGATACCAGAGTGGACAAGAGAAAGTGTGATTTCATTGCTTTATTCTATAATTAATGATGATTGTGGCCAAAAGCCAATCCTTTTACTTTATTATCACGGACAATATTCCAGATTTGACATGGTTAGTGTACTTAAAGGTTCCTCTACATATATACTTAGCACCATTTCAACAAACTTGTTTTACACCTTTACTGTATTATCACTGATGCTATTCCAGATTTGACGTGGTTTGTGTACTGAAAAGCTCCTCTACAAACTATTGACGGACTTTTTTTTAACCAAGTGACTCAATCAAATGAGAAAAATAACGTGTACTAATAGATAATATCACACGATTCAAAGCACAGGTGTTCAAATGACTGAAACAGCCCTTTCTTGAAGTGTCTTGGAACACATGTTCTGTTAAATTGCTTATAATTATAATTACTGTACACCCGTGGACACGCTTTTGTGTTTGTTCTAACTCCCAAGAAGGACGGTTACCATGGACAATGTGATGAATCTGGACTTGTACTATTGCTTTTTGTTTGTTTATTGTTTGTAGGGCTCGACCTTTCCACTCCGGCCGGGTCCCTGGAGGAGAGCTAATCGTGGTCAGTCGTTGGGATAATGAATCCATGGGGGACTTTGATCTCACATGCTTCGAGCACCACTGCGCAAGGCTGTGTGGAGTCAATTACTCTTCCATTTGCATCATCCTCATATAGCCGAAGCACTTCCTCACTCTACCACACACAAGACTTCAGGCCATGTAAAAACCAGAGTGTGCATGATAGCACCGGACAGTCAAAACCACAAAATATTTGTTTTCATGAACTAAACTGGTTCTTTTGAGTGTAGGAGTGAGAGAGGACTCTGTGCTGGGCAGACAGGTTGTCCCAGCTGTGGAAGTGCGCTGGAAGGATGTGTGCTTTTGAGGAAAGTTTGCTTAGAGCTGGTTCATGGCAGGAGCTCCTGCTTTGCATGCATTTGCATAAACAGAGCAGTCATGTTGGTTGGGCTGCCGGAATCTAGAGTTCACCAAACGGTGCTATGGTCGCCATAAGCCACACACACCCACACCCCATCCCATTTGCCTCTTTGTGGTGATCTAAGACTTATTATTTTTAAACCCCATTTTTAAAAAAAATAATAGCTTAGCTATATCACATGCTCCCCTCATGCCTGCCTTGTTGAACTCCTAGCTTCAGAGCTACCAGAGTTTACTTCGTTCAATGGTCCACGTTAATCAAGTTCACCCTGTTTTTCCATTTTACCCAGATATGAGTCTGGGATTTTGGGTACTTTTGCTTACTCTAGCTCATTTGTATCTCCAGTGCAACACTGAAAAGAAAAGTTTAGACACCAAACATGGCTTAGTTCATCATCTAAACTGTGTGAATTAAGGTAAGATAAGATATCATAACCCTTTATTTGTGAGACGTTTGCAAATTTAGATTCTGCTATTTCATTTATTTGTCATTTTAAAGGGAAAAATCTCTGATAAGTGGTTCACTCACCTAAGAGAAGCAGCTTCAGCTCTCTTCTGGAGTCTTTCTTGTCTCGTCGGAGCTGCTTGTCTATCTCCTGATTAATCCTCTGACACTCTTTCTCCTCGGCTGACATGCAGCACCCAGCCATGGTCTCTCGGGTTCTGTATGTATCTGAACTTATATGTATATAATTTAAACACTTTCCAAAGCAAGCCAATGGAGTTTCGATGTAAAAAAAATCCCCCGCGCCTAACAGGGGGGTCTTTACGTTTAGATTTTTTTTACCTGAAATGTTGAATAATTGTCCTGTTTGCGAGAAATATGTTTTTCCTACATTCTAAGCCCTCGTTCCGTGCTATTTTCTGCTCCTGTTTCTATCTCATCCCCCTTTACTGGAAGCAAACGTGCAAACTGGGTCTCCTGGAGTCTCCCCCGCTTAAGAACGGGTTCTCGCCCATCCCTAAATCTGCACCCGTTTTCAGACAGGCCACGCCCCCTTCCCCTCTCATTGGTCAGGATTTATAAATTCTGCGTCACGATTGGACAAAAGAAGTTACAACAAGGTCTTAACAGCGAATCGTATCGCAGAAGGCGGGGTTTCCCCAAATACGGGTGGAAACAGAAACAAGGCACCTGCAGCACGGGATGAAAACTGGTTTCACCTTAAAATGCTTTCGGATTTCCTTTTTAGTTTTTTTTTCTTTTCCCCTCAATGTTTTAACAGACAACTTTACATTTTTACTGTTCTAGAACATAATCATGATAATATAAGGTATAAAAATGTAAATTTAGGAAAGCAAATTTACTTTATAATAAAGTAATTAAAGAGGGATTTGAAAAACAGGGATGTTTTTTCTCCAATGTTGTTTAAACTTGCATGAAAAGTCTTTATGTACTAATTTGACTGCGTAAATCATGAAACTGCAAAGACTTGGAAATGTTTTTCCACGTGTCACTTTATGGCCGGAGTGGAAAACCTGCAGCAGACACAACTTTTCCTTCCTTGTTGACTGCATTCAAAACACAGAGGCACAGATTTGCAACTGCTTTCCAAGTGAAAGCTCATTTTTTGAGAGGAAAGTGCAGATTATTTCCATGTTAAAAATCAAGGGTGTCAAGGCTTTAACAGGAATGTTTTACCCACACTTATAACTCATGAGTCATTTTCTGTGTCGTCTATTCAGTCAAGAGTTTAACACATATTATGAAATATATCTTCTTCTGCTTCTTCTTGTTCTTCTTCCTCTTCTTCATCATCTTCTTCATCTTCATCTACTTCCTCCTCTTATTTCATCATGTACTTCTTTATCTTCTTTTTCTTCTTCATCATCTACTTTTTCATCCCCATCTACTTTTTCTTCTTCTCCTCCTCCTCCATGCATATTGTTAGATTGGAAGGAAATCACTGGTATCGAATCATTGAAAATCTAAATGAAAATCAGTTGTATTGTATCATAGGATCATAAAGGACATCAGTGGTTGTATCAGTGAATTAGAAAGAAAATAAGCGATCTATTGTTGAATCTGAAAAAAATCTGTAGTATTGTATTGTTGGATTTTATCGTCAGAGTGTCAAGTACTCCTCAGCAATGGAAATCAGTGATACTGTAGCATTGTGTCAGGAAGAAAATCTGTGATGTATCACTGGATTGGAAAGAAAATCAGTGAAAATCAGCTCTAAAAGGAAATCAGTGATACTGAATAGAGGATCTAGAAGGAAATTGGTGATATATATATATATGTAATTTTTTTTTAAACCACACTGTTCAAAAATTAATGGCACCAAATTACGGTGTCATCTAAAAGAAACTTAGAGGTATTGTGTTATGAATCAGTGATATCATGTTATTGGATATTATATATCATATTATACATTTACATTAACAACATTTATCAGACGGTATCAGTGATATTCAGTTGTATTGTATCATTGGATCTAAAAGAAAACTAGTGGTATCGTATTGTTGGATCCTTAAGAAAATCTGTGATATTGCATCATTAAATATGAAAGAAAATCAGTTGCATCATACAGCTGGATCGGATGAAAATCAGTGATATCATATCACTGGATCTGAAAGAAAATCAGTGGTACGGGATTGTTGCATTGAACACTGGATTGAAAAAGAAATCAGTGTATCAAATGGTATTATGTCACTAGATGTAAAATCTCATTGGCATTGTATTAATAGTTTGGATTAAAAAATAAATGATATGGGCATCTGAAAGTGGGATTGTATCACTATATATAAAAAAGTAAGTGGCATTGTATCATTGTATCTGAAAGTGGGATTGTATCACTGGATGTAGAAAAAAGGTATTGCATTATTGGATCGTTGAGAAAATCAATGGTATTGTGTTATTGGGTCATTAAGTAAAACAGTGGTTTTGTATTACTGGATTATAAAGAAAATCTGAGGTATTGTATCCCTGGATCATAAAGAACAGCAGTGTGGTTTTACCCCTGGATCATAAAGAACAGCAGTGTGGTTGTATTACTGGATCATAAAGAAAATCCGTTGTTTTGTATTATTGGAATATGAAGAAAATCAGTTGTTTTGTATTATTGGAATATGAAGAAAATCAGTTGCTTTGTATTATTGGATTAAAGTGAAAATCATTTGCTTTGTATTATTGGATCCTAAAGAAAATCTGTGGTATTGTATTATTGGATCCTAAAGAAAAACAGTGCTGTTGTATTGCTGGATCATAAAGAAAATCAGCGGTTTTGTATTGTTGGATTATCAGTGGTGTTTCGGTAAAAATCGATCATGAATCGCCGCCCTCGGCTGCATTTCTCTGTGTGTCCGCTATTTGGCGGTTGGCGCTGCTGTGATCCGCACCGCCCCCCCAGAGGAAGTGGAGTTCTGTTTTTAAACAGCCCCGCGAGTCTCTGGTTGTTTGGAAACTAAACCAACAACAAACAGCCCCGACCGGGGCAACAGGACCCTTTATTGCTCCAAACAGGCTCTGACTGCAATATAGACTCGGACGTTATCCATTTAAACAGTCCTAGCTTTTAAAACAGTCACTGTTAATCCATTAACTTAACTAACCTGTCTATAACGAGCTATTTTCAGTAGCCTAGCAACAGGCTAACTGTCTCTGCCTTCGGTCTGTTCTGAGGGCTTCTCTTTTATTTTTAACGCTTCTGTGCTTTCATTTCACCCACCCAGCTCTGACATTAGGTTGTCTTACCGGTAAAGTAAGCCGTTGTGTTGTCGTTTAACCCCTTTGGTGTCTAGTTTTTGATGTTTAATTATGCTAAGAAACAGGGGAGCTCAGGATTTCGCAGCCTACTATGATGCAGCGTGTGCTGCTCAAGGCTCAGTTCCAGTGCAATCAGTTCAATCCAGCCTTAGTCAAGGAGTTCTAGACTTTAATGGAGATGTCATCAACCTCACAGACTGGACGCCTATCCTGTCATCCTTGGCCATCAACAAGCATTTGCAGAGTGTGACCATCAGAAGCTGTTACCTCAGCTCTCTGGGGTTCCAGGGTGAGTCTTTCTTGTCACACAGTGAGTATGAGTACGGTTTGAACATGATGGGAATGGGAATGAAGTACAGAATATGAAGCAATTTCAATTACGTAACAGAATGAAGTCACAGAATGACTGACAACACAGATACACAATACAGGATGCAATATAAAATATGAGGGCTCAAAAGCAAAGGTGAGTTTTTCTGAGTATGGTTTGAACGTGTCTACATAATGAAAGGACTTTCACATATAGTCACTTCAGTGCTTTTACAGCTGATGACCTGGTGAGTTGCTCAATTGGAAGGCTAAGGGTTTGAATCACAGGACAGCTAGTGGCACTCCTGAGGTTTCTTAAGCAAGGTACCGTCCTCACACCCTGCTCCTCAGGTGCTGTGTATAATGTAACTTGTACATCATTAGTTGTATGGTCATGTTGTGTTAAAGCAGAAATCGGGACTGCTTTTAAGCACTCATATTTGGGTATTCTGCCCATGCTGAGAGCAAATTTAGCTTTCTGACGACTTGTGAGCATTTAACAAAATGAACTGACACAGAATGACTGACAACACAGATACACAATACAGGATGCAATATAAAATATCAGGGCTCAAAAAGCAGGGTGAGTCTTTCTAGCCATACTGTGGTTTAGGGCTTGAGTAAGATGAACATGTCTAGAGCTGCATGATATGGATTACACATAACATATCAGAACTGCAATTTTACTGCTACACAGTACAATTTTGATGCCTTCTACAATATTAGTCAATTTTTCAGGAATTAATAAGACTTAAAGTCTGTATCGAATGGTTACGTTTACCTCCATCCATACAGACGTAAATGGTACATAAGGTACAAAAAGTGATGTCACAAAACTGACACATTGAAATGTATCTCCTTACTCCAACTACATTTACGTTTACATTTACGGCATTTGGCTGACGCTCTTTTCCAGAGCGACGTACATCAGTGCTTAAGAAGTCCACAACTGTTTCTTACCTTAAAACAGCTTAAATCTGAGTCAGCTATTTAACCAAGATACTGCAGTCAGAGCATCTTTACAACAACTGTCAAATAATGATTGGCCAACACCTAACCCAACAAATACATAAGCCAACAATACAAATATTAGCTCCACCCATTCATGCACAGATCATCAACACCTTTTAAAGGTTAAGAATTTGATTTTTGTTTGATTACATGAAGACCTCTATTCATCAGAACACCCAGTAACCTGGAGCTGTGATTGGCCACCCTGTCAAACACTCTTTATGATATCAGTATCGTATAGTATTGTAGAGATGATTAAAAAAAAAAAATACAAAGGGAGAAATATTTAAAAGAAATTAAAACAAAATAAAATACGAAATTCCAAAAAGATGAAATAAAAAAAAAATAAAAAATTTATGAATTAAAGACCACCTAAAATCTGAGAACCAAATACAATGATTGGATCAAAAAATTAAATAAAAATAAATAAATTAAAGAATGAACATCAGCTGATTTTAAGACATTGCCAGATTTTATTGCAGCTGATTTTTTTTTTAATTGAACATGTCTTTTAAATGAACATGCTCGTAAGTGAAAGTGATCATTGTTTCATACGTGAACACACCACTGCACACAGTGTGAACAGCACGAAATTCAACCTCTGCATTTAACCCATTCACCAAGTGAAGCAGGGGGCAGCCATGAACACAGCGTCCGGGGAGCAGTGTGTGGGGACGGTACCTTGCTCAGGGTACCTCAGCGGTGCCTAGCGGTCTCGGGAATCGAACCTGGACTTTCTGATCGCAGGGCGAATGCCTTAACCACTAGGCCACCAGCTGCCCTACATTGAAACAGAGTTGATACGCCATACATACGGCCTGTCAAAAGCTAAAACAGACATGCTCATGGGACATCCCTGCGAGTTCTGCCAGTCTGGGATTAAAGTGGACGGACGTTCAGTTTTAATCACTGAGGAGCCCTAGCGAGCGGAAAAGAAAATAACCACACAATTGCTAGGAAACTTGAAAGGTAGCCGTCAATAGTTATGCGACTGCGAGAAAACAGCCAAAGAAGAAAGAGGGAGAGAGACAGAGGCGAACAATAAGAAGAATGGAAGAAAGGAGGAAAGCTCCAGGTTTGGGTTGTGCTGTTGACAGACTCCTACGCAGGATAAATCTCACCGAAACCATTCAGCGCATGATGTAACCGCAGGAAGGATGAGCAAAACCAGACCCCACACAATGGCCAATGGAGGGGCATATCGTTAAACCTCTGGACGCCACACAGACAGAATCAATTTATTAACATCTGAGGCCCAAAACTGCAAACCTCAGGTGGCAAAAAAAACCTACGCTATAAATACTAGCACTCCAGCCTGGCAGGAGAGAAAAGAACGTATATATGCTTTTGTATTCGAGTCTATCGTTTTGTAATCCACCTCAGGGCTTGACAGCTTTATCGCCGCATATGTATCATTTTTTTTCTTTTCTAGGTTAAAGCAGGTGTCATTTCTGCACTTTCATTCTGCAGGTAGCGCACTGCACACCGCCGTGGAGGTGCTGTGACCGAAGAAATGACTCGAGGAGCATCAGGAATATTAGACGAATAAACAGACTTGGCTGGAAAAAAGGAAAAAAAAAAGAGCCGCACGCTAAAGCAAGAAACAGACAGTACGAGGTTTCTCTCTCTCTCCGTCAAAATAGGAGTCGGACGCTTTGAAGTACTCCGCTTTAAAGGAACCCGAGGCGGTTCCGCGTAATTATGTAGCACTTAAGCCCAGCAGACTCAAGTCAACAATGTATTTTTCAAGTTTTATGACAAATTATGCCCCTGACTTAGACAAAACAACAAAAAAAAAAACCTTAAAAGAGATTTGTTTATCCGTGTATGTTTTCAGATCACTGCAGTTTACTATCAGAACCGCGGCAGTTTACTATCTGCGCATGGTTTAGAGCTCCATTCGAGTCACGTGGAGCTTTACTGAGATGAAATATCGTCTCCCTGGACCCTAAATGCAACATACACAGACAACACTCTCACAACACACACCAACATGAGGGTAAAAACGGGGAAATTAATTCAAATTAAATGAGATTTATCTCTAAACGAGCTGATCAATAATAATAAATACTATGGGGGACACAGCAGGGAGCAGGGGTGGGCGATATGGCAAAAATATCACAATATTTTGAAATCATTATTTCAATTTTATCACAGTATTTAGATCATTTTTTAAGTTTTTAAATTGTACTATTTTGCAAGTTACTGAACAGTACAAACAAGCTATTGTTGGTTGTGTGTTGTTTCTGTAAGGCGGGCATTAAAGCGGACTAGCATTCAGTGTGATTCGGCTGAGAAAAACATTAGGAAGAGCACAGAACCACAATAGCTGCTACTACGATCTCTCCACCTTGGCTGATTCTGAGAGAATGTATGAACACATCCTGCCGAATCAGATGACACAGGCCAGCAGCTTTGTAATGAAATCTTAGTTGGATTAGTAAAAAAAATGCATCAACAAACCTGAGACGCCATTTCCTTCTAAATCTTATTAGTATGCTAATGTATATGATAATCGTATAATTATCATACAGCCATCAGCTCCCATCAGAAGCCAAAATGAACAAGCCCCATTAAATCAAGTAAGTTCACATTTCTGAGGCTGTAAAACACTCATTTCTATGCGCCACGCTGCCTCCTCTCGGCCATATTTAGCCACATTTTTGCTGACTTGCTTTTGTCCCCTGGCAGCGGAAGCCAAAGTTCAAAAGCAACACTTGTCCAGCATGCCTAACAAAGCCATCGGAAAGTGCTCGGCTCCTCCAGTCGCCCGGCGATGGAGGAAGGAGGACCGGAGCCAGAGCCAGCGCGTGTGCTGGGCTTTGATCGTTTGGCATTATTGCCTAAAGTCAGTCGTATCTGTGATCTGAGCACTTCAGGTCTGGCTGGCAGTGTGAGAACTCCAGTGCACCCATAATCCACATTCCACCATGAATGTGATCAGAGCTACGACCAGAAAAAGCTTTCTAGCATCACTATGTATGAGAAACGTTCTTCAGGAAGATCATATGATATCATACGAAATGCTTCTCCTATCCTACGGTAGTGGTTTCAAGGGAACTATGTCAAGTATACAGAGAGACATAAGATATGGTGCAACATACAGAAACTTGCAAATAAATAAGTATAAATAAGACCAAGGTTTGAAAGTTCAATGCTTCTCTAATCGTAGAATTATAAGTACAAAGGTTCGCTTGCGACTTCCTCGCTGATTGCAGTCCTAACCACAAAACAGAAGCAGCAGTAGTCCAATGGATTCAAAAAAATGTTTTTTTTTTCCCACATAACAATCAACCCAAATGATTCTGCAGCGTACACCATTATTTCAAACGCATGGAAATTTATTCCATGTTTTTGCAAAGACCAGAAAACAAAGCACGCAGTTCTGTCAGTAAAGCTTTCACTTGACAAGCCGGCCGCTGCTTGTAATTCCATACCGTTTCCTAGAGGTCAGATACAGTGTGTAAGGACACTAGTTATCATCAAGAGACGATAAAGGCGACGCGAAGCCATGCTTTAGGGGCGGGAGACATATCACAATGCTTCAAGAGATGTTCGTTTACATTCATGGCATTTATCAGACGCTTTTATCCAAAGCGACTTCCATTCCCTGCCTACAGGGGGCAGTCTCTCCCTGGAGCTACTCCCTGGTGCAGAAGGTAGGAATCAAACCCATGACCTCTTGCTCCAGAGGCAAGTATCCTTCCCACTAGGCTTCCACAACAATACAGGATGTCAGAATGTTTGTTTTTTAGATAAATTAACCCACCATTAGTCCCAAAGGAGGTACATTTGCATCTTATTTGACCTCTGATAAGGGCAGATATTAAATAGTATGTACCTGCGATGCAGTCTTTGCCCTTATCTTTGTTTCTATTCGCTCTTGATTTACATTCTCCCTTGGCGCCATGTGCTTCTGTTGTTGTTTTGGTAGGCTTTGCTCCGCCCTGTTGCCCCTCCCCCCATGTCCGTAACCCCTCCCATTATTGCTAGTTTCATCTGTCCCTAGCTTCCAGTCTGTGTATTTACAGCCCTTTGCTCCACCGTGGCCGTTTCTTGGGCACTGGATGTTTCCGAGTACAGTGATTTCGTGCTCATGCTACAACGTCAGCATGCTTTAAGTATAGATCATGTCCGCGATATTTTAAAAAAGCATTTTTTAATTATCATAACACTAAAATTCGTCGCAATGCCCAGCCCTAGCCATGTTTTCTGACTTCACTCTTAAAACAGTGGTACCATAAACACTTAATAGACACCGAATCAAATGTTCCCCTCAGCAACTTTTCACTTTTAACGAGCGACATGTTGCCAGTTCAGACCATTCCTTGAACACATGGGGATAGTATAGGAAGACACTACAGTAGGGGAAAGAACAAGGATGGATGGATGAAGGAATGAAGGCAGGACTGAGGAAGAAGGAGAAGTGCTAGTAATGGCTGTAAAAATGTTATTTTATTTTCTTAAACGCGTCTCTGAGATTTCACTTCGCACCACCGGGTAGCAGAGATATACAACTGTGAAGCAATTTAAGGCTTTTTTCTTCAACGTTTCATCAAGCTTTACTGGAAAATCTCCTGTATTGCTCCTCTAAACGTCTCGGTGTAATGTGCCTGCGCCCCGTACGGCTGGTCATGTGTGGGGGAAGATGCTGTAATGTGGAAGGCCCAGTGCTGCAGGGAGCAACAGCTCTGCTGCGAGGAGTGTGGGTGAGGGCTCCTTGCGCTCTGACCCACCGTCTCGACAGAAACGTGGGGAGTGTGTGTGTGGCTAATGACCACCCGGGCGCCCTGTAATTCAGCGATGAAGACGTTCTCTCAGGCCAACTGCGAAGTGCAGGCTGGAAGCTTCCAGGGGCAGGCAGGTTAAAGAAAGAGCAGTTGCACTGACAGCGCAGAGTTAATGAGTCTTCCCGAGCTCCGCGCTTCAATCTGCCAAACGCATCACCAGTCAATATGCTGCACAGTCCCACAAGGAGTGCTTTGAGAAGCAGGAATTAAGGAGGGCAGGAATATTGCAGTGTGGGTGGTGCAAAGCCTCAGTTAGGCTTCCGTCTTGCTCTGGAGATCTTTAATGCCCGCAGTATAAGGGGCCCTGAGTGACATGTGACACTCAAAGACAATGTCTGTCAATGATTTCAAAGGAACCATATGCCAGAACCGCTCTGTCACGTCACATCGCTTCGCATTTGAACGTCTTGACGGGTCCCACGCTGCCAAAGGGAAGCAGCAGCATGGGGTGCGAGCTCTGAACGTCCTGGTCACTAGGCTAAGGGTGCTGTAGAGGGGAGTGAGGACCTCACAGTGAGGGACCAACCAAAGGAACCAATCAAAAATTCCTTTACTTACAAGAAAAAAAAATCAGCAGGAACTAGACATAAAGTAAACATAACGAGAACAAGCCAACTTAAAGAAACCATCATTTTGCCACACCACCAACACGAAGACACTACTTACTGTAGGGGTCCAGGCCACTAAACGAACCATAGGGGAAACAAACAAGACTACCAACAACAAGGCGACACTAGTGGGGGTTTCCACTGACTAGTACCAGCTATTTTTTGCTTTTCCATCACTAAAATCTGGCTCCTGGTACCATACTTGGTACAACCTTGGCCGAGGTTCCAAGCGTGCTGAACCGAAACTAAATGATGACGTGTACATATTGGAGGTTACTGATTGATGATCGCTATGGTTACGCCAGTCTTGCTGACTGGACATTAGCATTAGCGTTAGCCTAATGTTGCTTCTTTAAGCCAACTGTCTCCGTTTTGCGTCAAACGGCCACAAACCAAGGATAAGAAATAAAACCCCTCTGAGTTCCTCCACGCTGCCGATTGTAATGATGCCGGTTGTTTACCTCAGCTTAGAGCCTCTGCTCGGGCTGCTGCTCAGAATGTTTGGTTGCTATAGCAACCAGTTGAAGTGGAAAACTGTAGGTCCGAAACCAAACTGAACAGAGTAGAACCGAACTGAACCGACCTTAACTGGTACCAGTCAGTGGAGAACCCCATTAAAACACGTGAACAGCTACCAAAACATACATAATACAATCAAGTTAGTACAAACAAATCTTAAATGAATACAACCAATACTTCACAATGTAATTACTAAAGCGAATAAACCCCCCTCCTCCTCTGAGGTTCGGTGGATGGTTGGGTCCAGTTTCAGTATAGGGGGCGCTCTTTCACCAACACCCGTCGACCTCAGCTCATTTGGTGGCTCCAAAACAAAGAAAAGGAAAGAATAGAATTAGAGAACTGAAATCAAACATTAAATACTTGCACCTACTCAGATGATTCAGCTGTCAGTAAATTTTGATAAATGGTCTAAAATGCCATTAAATAGAAAGACATAATTAAATTTGCTTAGTTAATTAGTAACTATATGGTTGGCAGCATCCGCCACACTCACCCATAACCACTGGGCTACGATATTTATGATGGTTCATTATTATTTATACTCTCCCTGTCATGAGAGACAATGTCCTAAATTTTAACCAGCACCTCCTCCCCAGTTCCAGTGCCCAGACTCTAACCCTGAACTCTTTTAGCTACATTTAGCATGTCTGAAACGCGAGCAAGGCAGCAGTGAATTCACATGACAGTACTTGGGTTTCTCCTTGCCGTCCGGCACAAAGGCCCCCATCAGGACGGCGCGTCGTATCTCCTTGGCTGCCCTCTGAAAGAGCCCTAGCTCTATCATCGCCCTCCGTGTCTCAGAGCCTCCAGACAGGAGGACCGCTAAAGCGACAGAGAGGTTCTCCGGCATCTTGTGTTTGCCCCACTTCTGTTTGCGGGCCAACACGGGGAACTGCACCAGGGTCCAAAACAACCTTGCCATGGGCTTCGACGGCTGAGAAACAACCTTCTCATTCCGGTCCTCGCCACTGTCCGACGCCACTATCAGGAAGAAATTAAGGAATTTTCTCATTTGTTCTCGGAGCAACATTTCATGTTTGGCGAGAGCGAAAACGATTAGGCTTGCAGTAGCTATTCATTTCTACAGTATGAGAAAATCATTTTTATGGGCGCTCTGTTTATACAAGAAAAGCGATGAGTTAGGAGCAGAATGCAGAAGCAAAAAGGGCTATTAGCCGATACACAGCGACGCGGCATTTCCCCGACTGCAGAGGAAATTACAACGATTTGATGATTTCTGCTCTGCACAACAGATCAGGCAAAAATCCTGCGATGTTTATTGACTCCAGGTGGATTCTGAATGGGAGGGGGATTAAGGTACAGCTGTAGCCTTTTTCTTTTTTGCTATTTACTCACATTTGGTTGGAGCGAACACAACAGTGGCTGGAGCAGCGACTCTTTATCACCCCTCCCTTCACTTCCGCTGCTGTCCACACCCTGGTCATGATCGTTCGCTCCTGATTCCATTAGGGGTGTTTGTGCGGAAGCGTGCCACTTTCCTTTACTAAACTGTGTCTCTCAATGATACAAACACGCCCCCCCCACCAACACTCTCAGCCGGGGATGCTCATTTCAGACACATTGGAGGCTGGAGCCACAAAACAGGGCAGGAACAGACTGCAGGGGGCTGTACGGACCCCCCTGCCCTCCATCCAGGGCCTGTACCTCTCAAGAACCAGGAAACGGGCAGGGAGAGTCATCACAGACCCCTCACACCCTGGACACAGACTATTTGACCTGCTGACCTCTGGCAGACGGTATAGAGCCTGCAGACCAGGACCAGACGACACAGGAGCAGTTTCTATCCCCTCGCCATCTCCCTCCTAAACACTGCTACACACTTCAGGACTGAAACTGCCCTAGATTTATTTGTGTCTTAGGTTTAGATTGTTATTGCATTGTTCATTTATACACTTTATACACTGCCAGTCAAAAGTCTGGACACACCTCCTCATTCCCCGACTCCCTCTGTGTTTATTCTGGGCTACATTGTAGATTAACACTGAAAACATCACCTGCTGCTCTGATGCAGCTTTGCACAC
>JBBPDB010000036.1:14418430-14430039 GCA_037974465.1 Brachypetersius altus | reverse complement strand
GCTTCACTTGGTGAATGGGTTAAATGCAGAGGAAGTGTTTCGTGCTGTTCACACCGTGTGCTGTGGTGTGTTCAGGTCTGACCAGACTGTCACTTTCACATGAAAAATAAAGATAAAATTTTACTTACCGTACTATAATTTTTGTGTTTTAGACATTTTCAAATTTATTTCTGATGTTGAATTGTACTTGATCTGTTTTGTCATGTTTACTAATTATTTGCACTGACCAATTAAATCTAGAATAGCATTGAAGAAGAAGAAGAAGTATATAAATAACTAACAATATTAATATTGCCATTATCATTTTTCCTTTTCAGTTTCAGGCTATACTATACAATACTTTGATTAATAAATAATATATTGTACAACACAGTCTGGGAAAGCTTTCTTTAAGCTTACAATTCAGTGCAAGATTTACCAAAGAGGTTCCTTTCCCCAGGTATGGCCCCCTTCTAACGATAAACAAAACTGACTGCTGGTGTTCAATCGTTTGTAGGTTTATGTACAGATATGGTTCAGCTTTGAAGTGAAGGTACATCGTTTTCCAGGAGGGCAGATCCTCCTCCTTTCGTTCTGTTAGTATAACAGTGTACGTTCGGCACAGCATAGACAAATTAGTAGCAGGTGAGTATCTAATTAACCCCTGCTCTCGGAAACATCACTGCTGCTACCTGGGGTGTTGGAAGCCTTTCAGCATCAGGTGATCCTGCCAAGGCTCCGGCGCCGAATCCTCAGCCTGTCTTAATGACAAGCCGCTGGCTGTGGATCACTCCTTTCGCAGCCCACCAGACATTTCGCTTCTTGTTGCCTCCTATGATTAACCACCTTCATGCCCTCTTGACTGTGGAGAGCCCGCAGATAGTCCCACAGGCTCCTTCAGTGGACACCCGTCACTGTGGCTTGCTGGGGAGGAGTTTTTAGTGAAGGTATTGCAGCAGTGCAGTGCAGCAGATCACAGTGGGCTTCTCCTCGCGGGCTTTTGAGAAGCGTAGGTGGAAACTCTGCCTGGACTCTTTCAGACGCACTCGGCTGAGGCTGCTTTCCTTCAGCTCGCTCTCAGGCGGGCTGAGCCAGGCCTCTCCAACCCAAACCAAAGAACAAAAGTTCATCCCAGTTAATCTGGCATGTTGGGAGCTGCCGGGGTGCCCGATGTTTGTGGTCCGTGTTCAACTGTTCAGTACCACAGAAATATTTTCCGTCCCTCTGAACGACACTGGGAGTAGATCGTTTAACTCTGTTAATAACTGGTTAGAATGACAAGAAGGTCCCAGGGTGGGGGGTTCTGTGTAGGTGAGTTTGTGTGTGACGTTTGCATGTTCTCCCTGTGTCCCATGGGTTTCCACCTGGTACTCTGGTTTCCTCCCACAGCCCAAAAACAGGTGTATTGAAGACCTTAAATTGACTCTAGAAGTGACTCCAGGAGTTATGACCACTGGGACTGGCTCCAGTACGACCCTGATTATGGATAAACAGATAGTGAAATGATAATTAACTGTGCAGGATCTGTTTTAGAAATTATTTAACTAATAAGACATTCTGGAAGTGAGACTGAAAACTTTAAAAGACATGCGTCTGCATTCCTCGCTGTAGCCAGAGTCTCATATTTACTGGGAGTCCTGCATAAACTGTTTGAAAGCTTGCACGTAATGGAGTTAAACAAATACCCACCGAAGCCTTGCAAAATATCACTCTCCTTTTTTAATGGCTATATCAAACATGCCATTTCCTACCTTTTCTGTCTCGTTATTTTTAGCTTCTTGTTTGTATAATGTGAGCCATCGGGGGGAGGATACCCCGAGGCAAGTGTTTGGGCAATGGTGTCCTCATGACAGAGGAGTCTCTCTAGTGGAATGAGGCTTGTCAGAAAGCATCAGTGTGACTCACCTCAGGAGAATAGGCAAAGCACATCAACGCTGCAGCCTTAGCCGGAATCAACGGGCGTCCGTACGAAAACATCAGCCACACAGTGGGTTACGTGCCGGTTCATAATTATTATTTTCCCTCTTCTTTTCCGCCAAGGCCACCAACTACAATTTGCAACATTCTACAAGGCCACTCTCTTTCAAAGACCTGCATGCAAAGGGAACGAAAGCTCTCTGATCTTCTCTGGATGATCCACCTTTTGTTTAATCTGATTTGTGGATTTGTTGTCATCTTTGTGACCCCGAGGAGGATGGGCTCCCCTTCTTTGTCTTGATTTCTCACAAGGTTTTCGCCTTCGTGCTCCCTGGGAGTTTTCCCTGACACCGTCTCCCTCTGCGGTGCTCATTAGGGGGATTTCTGGACATGCTGCTATGAGAGGATATTATAAAAATCCCTCCACTAATAAAATGTAATTGAATGGAATGGAGTTGAGCTCATGCTAAATTTGAGGACAAGCTTTTGTCTTCTCCTTCTTTCTTCCCCGGATCTCGGATATGGTTCATCCCACGCCGCCTAATTAGACACAGAGGAATACAGGGGGCATTGGTGATTGGGTTTCCCTTCGTGGGGCGAAAGTCTCGGGGGCCACGGACCTGTTTTTGTGTGTCATTCCAGGGGAGATGAATGCCTCCTCTCTACCCGTGCGCCGACATGCGTTGTTCAAGGCCCCTGATGAATGATCCTCGCTGCTCCCTCTGCACCTGCGTATCCATTCCTCATGCCGAGATAAACCCGTTCCCATACGGCACTGGACCCAGGATGGCTGTGGCGAAATCCAGGCCACGCTGCCTTCTCTTAAGACTCTGCAGAGGCTTTCAGCTTCGCTGCTTGCTCCAGATTTTTGGTCGATACCTTAAAATCCGAGCTGTGCACTAATTACCCGCCCAATTCCCAAACTGCAGTTGCCACACAAAAGTGTGTGGCATATTAATGAATGCAATTTCAGCTTAATTTCAACTTACGTGGCAGCTAGCTAACATACATCTAACCGCGTTGGGCCCAGAGGGTGCACGGTGGTTATTATGCAAGCCAAGGATGTGGGGTTTCGTTTTAGCAAGGCATCAATATGAGCGCATTAGTCTTAGCTTACACGCTGTGCATGAGAGCTAAAGCTAATGTGCTCGCACTGGTGCTTTGTTGCAGCCAACTGTAGGGATAAACTTTTGGCCCCCAATCACTGTGTGTTTAATGGCTACATCAAAGAAGGCATCTAATACAAAGTGGTTGGTCTTGCGGCATAGCAGCCCGCAGTCACAAAAAAACAGCAAGTGTTCTATCCGTGCTGGAAGACAGAGAAGCGGCGACGTCTCTGACCGCAACTGAGCGATTTTAAACTCTCTCAAAGCATTTCCTTGCGAGGTCTTTACCTTGTTTCACTGTTAAATATGCCACAGCCAGGCCTATTAATAGCTGTGACAGACACTGGAGCGTTTCGTCGTGTTCTAAGCTCTAAGACCACACATAATTCCCAGGACAAGATCGTTCTACCTGATACTTGATATGCGTCCATATGCTAGCGGCTCTTGTTACCCTTCCCGACCCTGGTTGTGGCTAAAACTTGACCTTAGCGTGCTTTGCTTATCCCCACTCATTAACCTTCATGTAACCATTAGATATAGCGGGAACGAGATCCATAAAGCATGCGGCAGATACAGATGGGTCTGCAGATGGAGGATGGAATGCCTGGGAGAATTTGAACAGCTCTCTCTAGTGCGCCATTAAAATAATAAAGAAATAAAGAAACCACCCCCCCCCCATCCCCCTTTTTTTGTGGAAAAGACGATTAGCAGCATCTTCTTAAGGCCTCACGGCATCACCCTTAAAGCGAGCCAGATTCGGATATATAACAAGCGCAAAGCTGCCCAGCAGTGGACTGGACTCGAGCCTTCTAAATCCTCGTGTCTTCATCGCCTATGAATTTCAAAACAGCACCCTTGGGGTCTTCAGTAAAACAGATGGACCTCTTTATGGGATGCTGAATTGACCAGTTTGTTAACGAGCCTTTAAACCCTAGCCGTTAAATATTTCAGGAGAGTCGCATAATTCAGGCAACTAATGAGCAAGCGGCCACGTTATATAGTTAACCTCATACACTCCATAGACAATTCACTCAAAAAAAACCCCAAAAAAAACCTGGCTTGAACATGGAAAATGTGGCTTAGAGAGATGCTATGTCCATTGTTTGACCTCAAATGAAAAATCTTGCGCTGTGAAACATAACAGGGCCTAACAGATTTTTCCTTTTTTTTCTAGGGTTGCAATTTGAAGGGCCGTTTCCCATTTTGAGCGCTGCTTCAGATGCCACCCTCTTCACAAACTGCTTATTACTGTCTGACCTGTCTTCCCTCTTTCCGTGGCAAAGGGTATAAGAGCTTCCATTAACAGAGGAGAGGAAAATATCGATCAGGGCCCATTATTGTACACCATAACCCACCCTCTCTCGTGCTTGAGCATCTCTAGTCCCCTCTAGTCCGCATCAGGACGACATCTCTCTCTCGCTGGCCTGAGCCGGTCCAAAGACCGCGGCGCAGGATGTGCGGAGACAGATAGATTAGTTCGTTCTTACCCCCCGCCTGCTTTTCTATTACGAGATCTCCTATATGTTTGCCTTAAGATTAGTTTCAATATCACCGCTCTCCACGTTGGGGAGGACACTGTGATAGAGCTGGTGACGAGCTCCTAATCTGGCGTCTGCATAAATCCTCGCCGTATCTCCAACCCGCCACGCTCGTCCCCCTGCCAGACACGTTCAACCTTTGCGATTAGAACTCGCCTTCTGCTCAGCACCGGCTGCACTGCTGGGGTGCAGTTGGGTCCTTAATATGCACTCCTGTTCATCCGGAAGTGCCAGTCTGGCACGGTTCTAAGGCTAATTTTAGCCCCGTCACCCCACATTTAAGTGAATTGGACGGAACGTATGTATGCACACCCACTGTGGTTGATCTGGGCTATTTTGTATCATCCCAGGAATACAGGAAAGGAGGATTCCGCTGCAGAAGTGTTGCATGGAAATCACCTCCCGCCGGAGATCAGGATCAGTGTTTCAGCTCTGAATGAGATGTTCGGTGGAAGGAAAACGAGGAGTGTGTCAGTGTCAAAATTCATGTGCCAACATTCCCAGCGTTTGCCAAAGCCATCCTCCGCTGCGATCCGTCAAGAGGTCTTTATTTCCTAACAGGCATTTTGCTAATTGAAAGTGACATAATAGGGCCATGTTCACAAGTTGGGAGGGAAACGGCGGGGAACAGAGAAGAAACGGGTAACGAAAGAGCCGACGCAGGCCGTGTATATCATCGGCGAATGACTGATGTGTTTTCGAGCCGTCCCGTCACGCAAACCGCTTGTGACAGTACATTCTGAGAAATATTTTGGAAAATCCTGGGACTTGATGAAAAGTGACAAAAGCTAATGCACTGTTTTCCTGTTTGACTGGAAAATGATGAAACACAGATTGAGTTGCAATGGGGCTTGAAATGGCGTCAGTCGAGTCATGCATATCTTATTGTAGATCAAGCAAAATCAAGACGCTTACAGGTGCTAGGCTAGCTTGGGCCCTTGCGTATTTTATGCATTCTCCAAAGAGCACGAATCAAATTAAGTGTTTACATGTGAGGATACAGCCCCTGATTCAATGGTGATCCAGGTACGACGGCTCCAGACAGAGCACGTAATGGAAATAAGATTTTCGGGCCAGCCCCAATCGTCGAATTTCTCCGTATGAGCCGCAGACAATTTTGTGTCCGAGAGAATTGCCATTTTCCTCCTTGAAAGGAATCTCATTTTCAAACACAGAAGTAGCGGCCTAATCAGCGATGCGGGCGGACGTGCTGAAGGCAGGAAAATGACAGTCCGCCGTTGCTGTTGGTGTTTATCCATTGTCATAAATGAAATAGGCTTGAACTGTAATTACCAGAATTCAACTAAGCAAATGGTTGAAAGCCAAATAGAGATATGGAACACATTAAAGTCCTTCACCTGTGTAGATGCCGACTGGTTAATGTACCTTCAAAGTCCCGCCGTTTCTTATTATAAAGTTGGCAAAATAACTTCAGGTCTTGTTTCACTGAATGTTTCAAGGCGTCTGAACGTTCACACTGTCTACATGGATATCTATATTAAAATCAAGGTGGAAATCACTTTAAATCTAGTGCAGGGGTCTAATATTTCTCATTATGATATTATTAATCCTATTTTTACACATTTTTTAACTGGCAGGCGAAGTGAAAGCGCCCTCTCAGGGTGGATAGTGTGGTCCCTCCTGTCCTGCATCACTGAGAGGGAAAGAGAGAGAGAGAGAGATTTATGATGTTTTGACATGCCAGCATATCATTTCGAAGTCAAAGTAGATGCATAACATAAAAAAACCTCAGCCTGACCATAACTAGCCACTAGTCTGAACTGTTGGGAGTCTAATGGGATTTGTGGGTTTCCTATTTCTATTTGCGCTGGGGGGCCTGTGGCACAGTGGCCTGTGGTTGATGCTAGGCTGACCGGACGAAGTTGAGGGCAGCAGGACGTGTTCTCAGTAATTATGCCTGCTGGTTGTAGTCCTCCACAAGTCCTCAGTACATCGGCTCCTGTGTAATTACCACATGGAAGGACCACTGCTCACGATAACATAGGAAACTACCAGGAGGCACAGAGCACGCGGACCTCCCAATGCCGAGTTATAAGTGAGACGTAACACAATGCGATTTCTCTCGGCCCCTAAGTCCGAGCTGGTCAAGCATATTCTGCACTGTCTGAAACATTATACTCACGGCTCCGGTCTGGAAACTTGAGGAAGGCACTCCTGCTGTCATAGCGGGGCGACTTTGCAATTAGTTCTCCAGGAGAAAAACAAGGAAATCCTGCTGAGAGGAGCTTCAAAGCGTGAAAACATTTTTAAAAGGAGGCCAACTAGTCGCGCCCAAGCTCGAGACTCCCCGGTAAATCCGACAGCGCCTGAATAGAGTATTTTTATTAGCATGGCTCCGGCTTTTCTGTCGCATTCCCCATGCCAGTGATGCTGGGCTTCCTCGGCAAATGCGCTCATCTATTCCTCTGATTGCGCTGAGAAACACCGTCCTGCGCGCCGTCCTCTTGCCGAGCGCCACTTGATGAAAAGCTCAGCGCTGACGTTAAAGTTGAGATCAGAGTTTCTTAGCGCGCCGCATCAGTAATCCGTGGGTCTAATGGGAGGCCTTCTTCCCCTCTCTGTGGGGGCTTTCTGTCTTCTGTTTAGACCTACATCAAAATGCACCCAGGTGGAGCGCGCCCGCCATGTCACATAAGCAGCACTCGCTGATGTGAGGAAAAGTGTTTCCCAGCCTTTCAAAACATAATCTACATAATTTACCTGACTCACTAGGCCTGTTTAATATTGATGCGCCTCTGGGTTTTTTGGGCGGGTTTTTTTTTTTTTCCGTTGCGGAAAACGATCGCATTCCTCTGGCGGAAATTAAATAAGAGACACAGCTTCGACTTCCGTTCGCCGATTTCTTCTCTTGTAATCGTGCATAAATCTTGAGAGGTCTGAGGAGGGGAAGAGGGTGCTGCTATTGTTTTTGTCGGCTCTGTGAGCCTAATGGGTGTTTCATTAATCATTCATGCATACTTTGGCTTGTTGGCAGGTATATATCTAACACAGAGGGGCCTGCAAACTGCCAGGAAGGAGTAAAACTGTCAAAAGACGGTAAAAACGTCGACTGAAATATGGGATATTTTGAGGAGAGTTTGTCCGGGTCTTGAGGTCTTGAGGGAGGATTGTCAGGGATCACTAGAGTCTTCAAAACTGGGTCTCACCGCACCAAAACTGAGCCGTGTAGAACTTTAGATGGTGAGGATGGAGGATATCTAGAGGCCTTAAGAGCCAGCTGTAGCACGCCCAGCCGCAGAGGCATGCTCATCTCAGAGCGTCACTCCAAGTGCCATCCTCAGCTCAGTCAGATCCTGTCCTGTCATTAGCCTTCTAATTGTGTCATCCAGGTGCAAACAGCATGTAATCCTGTTTGTCACTCCCCAAGTGCCGCTTTCCAACCGCACGTATTCGCCATGCCGACTGCATAAAGCACATTACTTTACGCCTGGGACGGTAAAATAATGACAATCAAACATTATTTCATTGATTATGTCAATTTGCTGTATTTTAAATAAACCCTCTGTCCATTTATGGAGCTTGTGTGGTACCACAGTTGCTTCTTTTTAACTCTTGATGTACCCTTTACTCACAAAGGAAGAAGTCTATCCATTCACTCACAACAGCACAAACCAGCGTCGGGGTGAGCAGAATCGGCTGGTGAGGTATTTTCAGCCTTCGAGGAAGTCAGAACTGGCTTTTCAGTTTGTTTCAAGAGAATATTAACGGTTTGAGTTCAGCCAAATCAGACACCGATGAGTTTTCTGATGAGTTTTGTGCCGTCATACTTTGAAAAGACAAAAAATATTTGTTTGTTTTTCATTATACTATATGGTTATTATTTTTTATTGGAGTGAACATTGCAGTTTTCCACTTGTTTTTATGATTTTGAAGTTAAATTTTTTTACTTAAGTCACCTTTCATTAACAATAATGATGTTAGAAAAGCTGGAAGAAAATTTGTAACTGTTGGATGTTTTCTCAAATTAGACGTTACGCGAGAGTTTCAATTGTTCATTCGTACACAAACTGTAATTAGAGGCAATAACAAATTACAAGGAAAACTATACTTTGCTGGGACTTTTTGCTATGTTACCCAGCTCTATTTTGGAAAGCAGATGGGCTTGATCCTCTCTCTGCCTGAGGCAAATGAGGGTGGGTGCAGAGGGAAGAGGTCTGGTCCGTGCTTGCTGGGATCTGTTGCTCTTCTCCCTAGCCATCGTTTGTCCCCGTATCGCTTTCCTCCCTGCTGAGCCGTCACGCACCATACAGCGGGTTCCAGAAAGCCACGCTGACATCAGTTGGTCTTTGATCCACGCGTGACGTGCGCCTGCCGGCCCTGAGAGATCGGCGGCGCCTCAGAGAGAAAGCAGGGTGGACTGTCACGCTCCTGACAATAGCTGGTGGCCAGAGTTTCAGTGAGGGATCCTTGAGAGAAACGGGGGCCGACAGTGGCCTGCTTTCCCCCCTTCAGCCCCCAGGCCTCGCGCAAAACATACATGAATAAATCAAAACGCTCTAAAGAGGACAAGCCGAGAGACTTCAAGTCAAGCTTCTGATGTTTTTTTTTTTTTTATCAACTGGCGAGAATATCTGCAGAATTTCCTTCCCCTGCCCTTCGCGGCATTATTTTTCAACCTTGCTGACACTTTTAAAGCGTTTTATCAGGCGTTTTCCCCCAGACTGGCACAAACAGCAGTCGTTCGGGTTCATATTCTCAGCCATCCAGCTCCCAGGACTGGAGTTGCCTGGCTTACCCCGGGACGAAATCTCCCTCACAGGCAGCAATGGATAATCTTCATGAAAGCTCCCCTAAGACATTACGAGGCTTTTAAGGCTGCCGAGGAACGGAGGGGTTCACCATTACTTACAAGTCCTTTGTGCTGTATGATTTTGAGTCGGAAAGTCGGAGTCCACTTTATTACTATGCCTCGCAGTTTCCCTCGCTGGTGCATCTACTTCACTGATGCACTATACAAGCGTACGGTTACAGACTGCAGGCCATCTGTCGCAGGACAATTCATCGGCTCCCCATCTACCGCTCGGTTTCTGACCTTAGGACCGTTGTTGTCCAGACAGTACATGTGTGGGGGCCATTTCCAGCTCCGCAGCACCACAGAAATGACAGGGTGCTGGTATGAGGCTGTGGGGGGTTTTTTATGTCAACATCACTGCTAGGTTGAGAGCGGCCCACCACTCAAAAATATGCTGCTGTCCAGTCAGAGCTGCTCTCTGGTCAGTAACTGACCGTTTAATGATGGACTGATGGATGGCTAATACCGGCAAGGTGGGGCTTCAAGGGTTTCTGGTCAAGTGGCCATTAAGTGTTTTACTAAACTACAGGCTGTTTTGAGTGGATACGGATTGTTGCCAGGCAGATGCAACCTGTGGTTCATCCGGTTTGGTGGGTGGTGGTTGGGTTGGGTTGGAACGTTTTTGTGCTTGGGGGATTAGGCAATAGCTAAAAAGGGCAATATGGCGAGCGCTTGAATAACTAAACCATACCAGACTCTCATGTTCCTGATTTATAGATCAAACTTAGTGACTTGGGGTTAAGGGTGTGGCTCCCAAACCCAGTGGTGCTATACTGAAGGTAGGTTTGAACCCATGAGCTTTTGGTCCAGAGGCAAGTATCCTACCCACTAGGCCACCACCAGTGCATTTGAAATTACTAAACGGTTGCAGTACTTAGCACCACCCACCCTACGCTGCACCAGCAAGTGCCCTTGGCCAAGATTCTGAGCATTAATTTGTTTTCTGAGTGGGGAAAAAATCCATCAAAAATAACGGATTTTAATGCGTGATTAGAATTTATTCGATATTCGGATGAACATGAATATTCTGAAGAAAAATCGAAAGAAACGTGGCGAGGTTTGGGGCGTCCTTCAGCCGAGCCGGGAACGCTTTCGTAGGATCTCAGACCTTGTTCGACTCATTAAGATGTTGATAAACCATAGTGTTGGGAATGATGTGACTTTTCAACACTTAATTAATAGGTGGCAGCATCAGGGCGGAGTAAAGGATCAAACAAAACATAAGTGCGTTAGCGTGGAGCAAACGAAGGTAAGGCGTGACTGAAGGAGGCAAAACAGCGCGAGCTGTTACACAAACAAGACACTGATCTAACATTACAGAGAACAGACGACTCGTTAAAGGAGATTCGTCGGATTCACGGTTCGTGTTCTTCTTTTCACGTAGAAAGCTTTTGTTTTAGCATCCAGCCGTCCGAAGGCCAAAGAGAGGCTCGTGGTTGAGAAACACAATGGAATCCATCATTTTTCTCCCAACCTGTTATGCTACACTGCTGGGTGACCAGGATTATGCATCGGAGTCTTCGCCTTCTAGGACGGTTGTACTGCCTGCCGTATGATAAGGGCGAGAGGCACAACGCTGGGGATAAGCTGGTGTATCGGGGGGAAACAAAATTGGAAGAAAACCATAAGGGGGGGAAAAATTGTTCAGACACATTCACACTCACACACACACACACACACACACACACACACACACACACACAAAACCCAGCACAAAGCAACGTCCCTTGAAAATTCCAGCTGAACGACACCTTCCACTGCAGATGAAGGAACAGTATGATGGCTCATGTGAAGTAAGCAGTAATTTTAAGGCTTACACTGATCTGGAACCGGTCCAGGTCCCCGGTATTGTCTGTTCGGTCTCTATTGTTGGATTTAATTGGTTCTATGCTCCTATGCCAGTGGTCCTTTTTTGTTCCCTCCCCAGGTATTCTGCCCTATTCTCACACTTCTTCAATGTGTCTTTGTGTGCGCGTGTGTGTGTACGTGTGCGCGTGTGCATGTGTGTGTGTGTGTGTGTGTGTGTGTGTGTGTGTGTTAGACACCCACAGTGCTGGTATTGTCTAGGTAACAAGCCCTTTTCCCATTTGAAGAGAATGTTCCTCCGCTGCTAGGCCCTGGAGAGCACAGACCGAGACAACATGCTTTTGTAGCCAGATTGTAGCGCTGCATTGTTTCTTTGTCTTCTCATTCCAAACCGAGGTGCACGCTGTTGGAAGTTCCTCGAGCCTGGCTGCAACAATCTGTAAAAATAGG
>JBBPDB010000036.1:14406572-14416859 GCA_037974465.1 Brachypetersius altus | reverse complement strand
GTCATCATAGCTTGTGTAGTACAGACCCAGCTCCCAACCCAACTCTGTGAATAGATTAACGGCGATATTTTTTTTAACGCGATAAGAGTCTCGCGTTAACGCAGCGCGTTGTGTCTCAATCTATATACAAATTTGTTTTATTCATATATACATACATCACATATGTCTACTGTATACAGTGCGTTTGTGTGTATATATATATATACAGGTAACACACAACACACATGCATATATCTGTATCTACTACATTTCTGTGTATATCTATGTGTATGCATGTATCTATTTATCTGTATTTATGTGTGTCTACGTGTGTGTGTGTGTGTGTGTGTGTGTGTGTATACATTACTCTATGAAACAGCACAGAGCATCTCCAACAGACACAATGTTATTAAATGAAACAGAAAGTGGTGCCGTCTCTTCCCTGACTCAGACGGCAATTACTCAGACGCTCTCTCATCGTGATCAATCAGCTCCGCAGACACTTCCAACCCCGTCGTGTAGGAAGTCTTCGACACCAACAATCAAACGAGCGGAAAAAAAACACACCATAAACCATCATCCAAACAGGTGAACACTGGATATGTCTCAGTTCTCTATGACTTTCAAACACACAAAGTACAAAGAGGGGAGGGGGCTGGTGGGGTGGGGCGATGGAGGGGGGGGCAGGGGGGGTTTGGGGTAGGGGCGTAAATGCCACACTGCTTTCAAATGGTATTTTCTGAGCGCTGCAGGCTCCAATATATATATATCAGAAAGGGGGATAGAATTTTATTCTTTGTATTGACTTTTTCCCGGTCCCCATTGCCTCCTTCTATCTTTAATTATTAATTTCATGGAATTTGTTATTGTATTCATTCAAGGGGATTCAGCCCTTCTCCTCAGCTCCATGGAAATTGAATCTCTTCACTGTTGGCACTAAGGCGGCTCGTTCAGTTCCTAATAGATTGAGTGCATATTGAACACTCCAGGTCCTCCTCGGGGTAGGTGCAGCTTAGCTGAGGAATTAGCGCAGCGACTTGAAAGTTGAGTGCAGAAAGGAGTTAGGGGGTGGCGGAGGAGGAGGAGGAGGAGGAGGAGGAGGAGGAGGCCCTTCGGAAAACGTCGCCGCGTAATCAGAAAGCGGGCGGAATTGACTGCCCGCGACGTTACCCCCTCATTACGTATGATAACGGTGAAGCTGAAAAAGTCCTAATGCCCCCTCGGAGTCTCTCTTGCAGCGGTGGAATCTAATATCGGCGGCTATTATATCCTATCAATACGATATCAGATCTCTGGGCCTGAGTGAGATTTGCTCATAAGAGGAGATGCAGACGGGTCGCAATTAATGCGATTATGATGGATAGGCTGCAGGAGTTTCTGCCCTATATCATTTCTTCAATTGCAGTCCTTTTGATAAGCAGATATCTCTCATTGTCTGCCTGTCAATCTTCCCCTGCGACGCGCGTACAGGCCTGTAGATCTCAGGCAGTGTTTCTCTTTACGCCTCGCTTTCCGACTCGTCTATCTGCTGCGGGTTTTGAAGCCATCGTGCGTTCTCCGGTGGAATAAAATGCTCCAGATAGCTTTACACACTGACTCACTGTGCATGTAGCGCCGTAGGACAGCTCCTAATGAGAGCGGCGGCGAGCCGAGGGGACCGATGGAGCTTCGCTGGAAGGCCCGAAACACGAGGGAGGTAAATGGGGCCTACGTGGGCCACGGAGAGGAAAGCTACGGGGGGGGAGAGGAAGAGACGCGATGGCGCGTTCGCCCGAGAACCTGGCTGCAGTGCTGGGAGAGAGCAGAAAGATGCGAACTGGCTCATTGGCTGGGGCGGCAGAGCCGTTCCGCACGCTCTGTTTTTGCAGCACCATGGCGTAATTAAATGAGAGCGAGCCCTAATGGTCCAGGGCTGGAGAAGGTGGTGCGGAGGCCTCCTGCGGAAAGTGATGGTGCATGGAAAACAGGATGTAAATGGAGGGACCATGAGTCGCATAACTGGCTCAAAAATTCTACACCTGACTCTCACAAAATAGCGGCGTCGATGCCGTTTGTGCAGCTTCAAACGCGCTTTTCTTCTTCAGATAGCAGAGAGACAGGCTGAGAGCACACAATAACAGAGCGGCAGCATCGATATGAGTTACGTACAGATTTAACCAATAAACAATGCGCTGCGTCTTTCAGCCTGGACCGCCACGGTGGGTAAAACGAGACTGAAACTCTTGATATTTTATACAGTAGTGGTAGAAAATAAGCGCAAGCTTTAGTGAAGAAGTCTTTAGGGAACAAGCGTGTTCTCTAGGAAATGAACAAAATGTGATTTGACCAAACTTTTGCACACGATCAGCAGAAACAATGTAAAACCCAAGGGTGTGGCTCACTCACCAATAAAGCTATGGATATCCAGCGTTAGAGTGGATTTTTTTGCCACACACTATTTTTTTGCCAGATTTCTGCATAATTAAAGGGTTAAGGCATAAATAATGTCATGCAGAGTGGCTTGGTGTGAAATGCTCCATTCTGGAGTTGTTCACAGTGGTGGTGAACGGAGCCAGATGTCTACAAAGACCTACAGGGATCTAAGCACATTAGTGCATTTATGCTATTATTTCAGGTGCTGCCCTAATGTTACAGATCTGCAAGTAGATGTGATTTCATTGCGCAGTGCGTTAGCCCATTCACACCCAGTCTGATCTACGTCTGATTGGTTGATAGACTCACCTGAAGGCACCGTGGGACACCTAACAACCGCGCACACGACAACCGTAACGGTTTACATGAAGAAAAGGATACTAAGTTCACAAAATACATGCATTACTGAGTTTACTATCATGGATGTATTATATAAAATCTTCAAAAAAGACTGGATCAGTTTCTGAAAGGGATGCGATCACAAGGGAGCTTTCACTGGAATGGCCCAATGGCGAAAAGTCTCTAGGATGCAGCTTTACTGTCTGCTAATGTACAGCTAATATAATCATAAGATTGAAATAATTTTGCTTTTATTATGCACTTTATATGCATGAGTAATGGGCTGAATGGACTAATGGTCTGTAGAGCTTGACCTGCCTTGCAGCAGGTGCTATTAAAAATGGCTTCTGTGGGTGGAGTATGGATGGCGAAATTCCTACATAATCTAAATTCCTACGTCTTTTAATTACTAAGAGAACAGAACACCTCTAAAAGCTCCCTGACTGAAAGATATAAGATGAAATATTGATGAATGCTCTGCCTGATGCCTGAAACATTGTTTTATGATCGCTTCTAGAAGCTTTAGGACTGAAACGTTTTTAATATCCATGCACGGATTTACACGAATCCTATATTTGTTCACATTTTTAACGCTACGTCTAAAACTCGTTTGGGGGGGTGGGGGGGGGGGGTTGGATAGTGAATAATATTACTTTCTTGACAGTTTAATTTATCACCACCAATAGAATAAGAGTCGTTTTCAATACAATGAACCAGTTCACACCAAATCTTTGCTTTTGTTTGCATCTCAGTTATGCAGGAATTCGGAAAAATCACTGTAAACCCTATTCATGTCATTTCAAGCAGGTTTCTTATGTGTCTCTTACCACGCTATCTATAAATATGGACAGTTGAGATTACTTGCTGGCCACTTTAGCCTTGACACCAAACATGTCTCGACTGATCTGTGTTAATTAGATCGGCTTGAGATCCTGATGTCCACGTGTCTCTGTGTGTTTTCTTGACTGTATATTATTAGCAAGGCCCAGCGCTTGCCTCTTCTAGCCAGGACTGAGCGACTCACCATCAATGTCAAGTGCAGGACGGGTGTGAACTTTTGCACCTGTAATAATACCCAAGTACCACGTCTGATAATTACGGCGTTGAAA
The DNA here is from genome assembly GCA_037974465.1 of Brachypetersius altus. Classification (NCBI taxonomy): domain Eukaryota; kingdom Metazoa; phylum Chordata; class Actinopteri; order Characiformes; family Alestidae; genus Brachypetersius; species Brachypetersius altus. Next base: position 14,413,020 of record JBBPDB010000036.1, on the reverse strand, counting down.
TATCTTGCGTCGATGGAGCAGCACCGTCGTTTGCTCTCCGCTCCTTATTTGATATATGAGATAAAAACAGAGAGAGCTCATATAACCGACTGAGCCTTAAGCAGCCCAGCCAATTAAAATCATCTCGGTGGCGCACACAAGGCACAAAAGGCAAGGACAAGGGCTCCAATGTCTGTCCGTTGAAGTTTAATAAATATACAGTAACCCCCCAGTTTTACGTGGATCAGGAGTCGTGGATTCAGTCACACGCAGATTTTTTTGGAGGACCAATAGTTTTACATGAAAAACGCAGAAACTGCAAATATCTTCCGCCTGTTTTTGCTTTTTTTGTGGCAGTAAATATATTTTTTCTGGATGTTTTCACACAAGGGGGCAGGCTGTAGCTGACCTGGAAGCACTTTTGTCAAATTTCTCACCAGGGTTAAGCCGCTGCGCTAAGACACTTCAAACTTCACAGTTCGGTAGATCTCCAGGAAACCTTTTCAACGAGCCCTCGTTTGTATTTTTAGCCGCAGTAGATCAGAGGTTATTCCCCAAAAACCATTCACCTCGCCGCAGTGTCCCAATACTTTTGTCCCGCAACCTTCTGAGTTGCATATCTCGGTGGGGAATTTAAAGTTGAATATGGGTTTAGCTTTACATTTTCTTAGAGGGTAATGCATTAAACTGAGTTTAAAATGACATTAAAGTGCATATCTAGGGTTTACACTATAAAAATAGGCATTTTTAGGCATTTTAGGCATTTTTTAGGCATATCAATGCAGTTTTTCACTATCCATGGATGCTCTTGGAACGTAACCCCGTGAAAACCAGAGTATTACTGTAAATACTTTTTTAAAGGCCACTACAAGAAGACAGAAAATATCACAGCTAGAAGAACGCAAGGCAAAATTGGGTTTTAAGCAGTCTTCACTACCTCATACCTGTTTTATTTTTAGGTCCTTGGTCTTTGGCCTCCTTCTCTTCCAAACTCAATTATTTCTAGTCAGTGAAAAAATCCATATCCGCCATGTATGCAAGACATGTGTAGAGCCATTATCAAAGGTTTATATGTGCGTAATGATGGCGGCGGCGCTTCTACATTCTCTTTGTGCCAGGCAAATATTAAAGTGCCTAATGATGTGGAGCTCTTGCGCTGTTTTATTTCCACACAATCATTCAAACACACCCTATTAACTTGACGAATTGCCGTAATGAATAGATATTGCTTGATGTGGCTTCTGTATCAGGTGTGCATGCTGAATATCTAACTGGTTATTTCACTGATTTCTGGAAGAGTTTCTGCGTCCGGCCCCTTGGCGCGCCCAAGGCGAGGCAGATTTACAGCTGTTCCGAGTCGCTTTCCCCTTTTGTTTGGGGTCCTGCCTGCACCCGCGCTGCCTTGTTTCTCTTCTGCCATGATTTAATTACGACCCACACATTTGAATGAATAAAACTCACTATTAGCCAACTGGCACCCGACCAGCAGGGGGGGCTGGCGTGTGACATTCAGCAACGTTTTTTTTTTTCTACCCGAGAGAATAAAGTGCTGCTGGAAGTCAAAATTACAGGGATGTTTGTCTGAGGCTTTGCCTCATCGGTTAGTTAGTTTCACGCCAGCTGAACACGTGGAATACTTCAGAGAAAGATCACATTTGCACAGTTTCCCCCCCTAAGACTGTGTATTTGGTCAGTCACTAAGTTCAGTTTGGCACTGTGAAGTAATAGCCATATTAGCCATAACATTAATATCCAGATAAGGTGGGTAACACTGATTACCTTGTTACAGTGGCACCTGCCAAGAGGTGAGATGCATTTGGCAGCAAATGAACAGTCAGTTCTTAAAGTGTATGTGTTGGAACCAGAAAAAACTGCCAAATTGCGATTGGATAGATGACCGGACCAGAGCACTGGTCCAAAACAGCAGGTATTGGGTGTTCCTGGTATGCAACGGTTAATACCTAACAAAAGAGGAAGGACAAACGGTGAACCAGTGACAGGGTCATGGACACCCAAGTCTCACTGGTGCACTATAGGAAGAAGGAGGCAGTGTGATGCTCGGGACAGTGTTCTGCTGGGAAACCCTGGGTCCTGCTTTCATGTGGATGCTACTTTGACATGTACCACCTGTTGCAGACCATGAAGAGTCCACTTAATAACTTATGTCTGATCCTAACATCTTGGTGCCAGATACCACAGCATGCTTTCAGAGCCCCTGTGGACGCCATGACTCGACAAGTCAGAGCGGTTTGTCCGCATGAGGGGAAGCTGTGCAATATTAGGCAGGTGGTTTTAATGCTAGGGTTGATCTTTGGGAGTCAAGTGTGTGATATGATCTAGACATACAGGCTACATGATCCAAATAGGCAGGGTGAGGAAAAACACTTTAAAAATATTGGATCTGCACCATAATCCAATAGATTACTATATTTAACAAATGTGATCTTTTTACTGGTCTTTTTAAGGCATATTAAATTAATAGCATATTGAAGAGAGATAAGACTGTCCTCAAGGTAGCTACTGTACTAACATTATTGGAGGAAACGTCAGTAAAGTTAGGCTTTAAGTTGTAGCATTTTCTGAAGGATACACTGTAAAACTGTTGATACTTGATTGTTTTATAAGCTTTGAAAGTCTGTATTTAAGCTGCCATTGACTGTATTGATCAATCAGTGGGAAAGCACACCTACCATTATCCTGTTGGTGACATAACATCTCATAGCGTGTGAATGCAGATGGTCCACATTTTTCTCTGTGTTGCAGGAGCAGAGCTGTAGACTCTCTGGAGGGCCCTGAGAGCCGGTTTGAGTACGACTGCAAGCAGAAATGAACATCACTGTAATGGTAACAGTTGGATAAGCAAAGGCTACAAACGACATGAAGATTTACCTTGTGGGGATGACCAGAAAATCCCAAGAAATTCATCTGGATGTAATTAGCCTGCTTTTCTGTCTGCAGTCTGATCTTTTTTTTCTCTGTAACTGTAATAGAATACAGTTTTTTTTAAAAACCATAATCACGTAATATAATTATGTATCACTACTCAAGTCTGCTTAACAAGGCAGCTTCTATTACTAAGCCTTAAAACTCTATATTGGCCGTAACATATGAAAGGAGCAGACCTGAGAAACCCAATGTTGACTTCTGGCCGAACTGTTCCTTTAATTCAAACACTGCTGCCAACAGCGCTGGTCTATACAAGGCGCTCCATTTGTAATATGGCCGACAGTAACCGAATGGCCAGTGTAATATATGCTCCCACATTCTCTCAGTCGTGTCCAGGTCTTGGCATTGCTGCTGTTTTGCAAAAGCCTTGGATGAAGACAGCGCTACATGGGCATTAGCACAGAATGCACAGGGATAGGCCAGAGGTACGGCGGCTGCCAGGGCCTTACAGTGGCCTGTGATTGTGTAGCGGTGCCATGCTGCCATGCTAACCAGTGGGAAAAAAGGCTATTGTCCTTGCTAAAATGTGACAGGTGCTGTAACGACAGACAGCAGAGTGCTCCACAGCGGCCTCAGAATAATGAGGCTTGGCAATATAGGAAAAATATAACATATAACAATATGACAATGTAATATTCACAGTATTGGCCCTGTAGCCACTGGGACAGGTTCCAGCGCAACCCAGGTTCAGGACAAGTGGTTCAGATAATGAATGGATGGAGGGATGGATGGATGGATGGATGAATGAATTGATGAAGTGTGGAATGAATGGACGGATGGATGGATTGATGAATAGAAAAATTAATGGATGGATGGATGGATGAATGGATGAATGGAAGGAGAGATGGATGGATGAACTGATTAATGTATGGATGAAATGATGGATGAATGGAAGGAGAGATGGATGGATGGATGGATGGATGGACTGACGAATGTATGGATGAATTGATGAATAGATTGATGGATGGATGGATGAATGGTTGGATGGATGGATTGATGAATCACCAAATGGATGGATGGAAGGATGGATGGATGAATGAATGGACGAATGGATGGATGGACGGATGGATCGATGGGCAGATGGATGGATGGATGAATGGACGAATGGATGGATGGATGGATGGATGGATGGACGGATGAATGGATGGGCGGATGGATGGATGGGTGGATGGATGGATGGATGGATGGACGGACGGACGGACGGATGGATGGACGGACGGATGGACGGACGGACGGATGGACGGATGGGTGGATGGACGGATGGATGGACGGATGGATGGATGGACTGATGGATGGATGGACGGACGGATGGATGGACGGACAGATGGACGGATGGACGGACGGGTGGATGGACGGATGGATGGACGGACGGATGGATGGACGGACAGATGGACGGATGGACGGTCGGGTGGATGGACGGACGGATGGACAGATGGACGGATGGGTGGATGGATGGATTGATGGATTGATACACAATATGCATGTATGTAATTTGAACATTAGTGGGGTTTGAGATTTGTAATGGACAAAATGCACCAAAAAAAAACAAAGGCTATAGACCTACAGAACTACAGAATTCTGGAATTGTCTGGTCCATGCTCTGCCCACAAATGTGTTCCTCTATTTGAAAGGTTAAAAAGAGGAATTCCACCAGAATTCCGACACATTTCTATCTCTACGTTGTGTTTGCGGATGGCATCTGACGTCTGAAGACTGTCTCTACAATCTCCCTCACAGAAAGTTATCCTATGAAATATGAAAGCGTGCGCCGGCTGATGCCCGAGACCTTGTTTCAGGATCGTTTCAGCTTCGGGCCTAAAACCTACTTTAGAACCCGTCCGTGGCGGAGGGGTACGCGCGGAGTCCGTCGCTGCCCGGAGCCGTTTCATCTGTTCGGCGGATGCTCTGCCTCTTGATTAGAGATCTCGCAGGAGCGGAGGAGAGGCAGCCTCGGAGGCTCCGGCCGATCACGATGGCCAATTATTCGGAGAGAATCTCGTTAGCTTTTCCTTGGCCCATTTTTTTAAAGAGGTGCTTGCTTGATGAAAAGCTCTTCCGCTGCACAGAAGGAAAGAAAAAAAAGAGAAATGTGAGGGAAAAAAAGAAAAGAAGAAAACGCTGCACTTCTGAAACGTTGGCATGTCGTTATCAGACTCATAAATCTAATCACCTGCGGATGATGAGGAGGCTTTGAGCGAACGATAAGACATCACTGGGGAAATTAGCTCGGTGAAGAAGGCATGACTGAGACTGTTCAAGCTGCTGGAAACATCCCTAGTGCGAAGACGTAAAAAGGGAAATATCAGAAAGCGACATAAGGCGATGTATGTCCTCATCAGGTAAGAGAGACGCGGCTGTGATTTACAGAGGCCTAGAGCGACTCGGGGTTAAAAATAATCTACATGGCAAAGCAAGGCAAGGCCTCTGTCTCAGCTCGTTTCATGGCCTTACGGCGGCTTGTGTTCCGCGCTGGCAGCGACGCCCGCGCGTTATTACACGCTGCTCCTAATGCGGCTTCGTAAATGACATTCGAGTACGCCGGCGCCGCGCGCAGCCGCCGAAAGGTGAGCCCGAGAGAGATGGCAGCGCTTCAGGTAATCAGGTAAACACAGGGCTACGGGACGCTCCCTCCCGTTCCCACACACTCCAGCCCTCATTAAACTACAGTGGGCCCTCCCGTAGGAAAATTAAGCGAGTATATCACTTCACAGCCCTTATTGTGACAACTCTCCTCGGCACAAACAAAGCCCAGCCAACGCTCAATCCCCAGAACAGAGGTCTAATGTCACTCTGCAAGAAAAAACAAAACAAAAAACACACAAAAAAAAAGCAAGAAAAGCATCCAAGACTTTTACTGCCACCTAGTGGCACCTCGAGGCTCCGGAGAGGAGCAGCTCGGTGCTCCTGGAGGAAGAAACAGGTATTCATGGGAGTATAAAGAGAGGGAACAGAGTGACGAATTAGTTTGTCACTTTTTCTCCATTATACAATACGTTTCTCTCTATTTCCGCTGCTTATTGTGTTAGTGATAGACAGACAGCGAGTCAGGAGAGAATAAAGAAAAAAATAATAGGAAAAAATAAAATCACCTCAAGCAACACCTCCATCAAAAGGGAGGAAGGAAGAATGGGACGAATGCGTGAGTGCAGTGTGGGCTACAAGCTGAACAATACAGATACAGATCTTTCATCTTTCTGCAGCATCACAATATTCCTGTTACAAACACACACACACACACACACACACATATATATATACTATATGACAAAAGTATTGGGACGCCTGACCATTAAACAAACAGGGACTTTAATGATATTGCATTAAAATATATAGACTTTTTATATGGAGTCGGTCCCCCTTTAAAGCTAGAACAGGTTCCACTCTTCATGGAAGACTTTCCACAAGATTTTGGAGTTTCTGTGGGAATTTGAGTCCATTCATTCTGTAGTATTTATGAGGTCAGACACTGATGCTGGAGGAGAAGGTCTGGATCACAGTCTCCGTTCCAGTTCATCCCAAAGGT
>JBBPDB010000036.1:14341927-14352883 GCA_037974465.1 Brachypetersius altus | reverse complement strand
CAAACGCCGGCCGTGTCGCTCTAAACTGCTGCAGCCAGAGATTTTCTGTGAAGTGTCTCTCCACCACCTCCTCCCAGTAGCTCTTATTCCGTGGTCTCTCCCAAACCCGTGGGTTTCCTCACACTGGGGTACTTTCTTCCAGCTCTAGGGCAGTGGCCCCAACCCCCAGGCTGCGGACCGGTACCGGCCCGTGGGTCATGTGTTACCGGTCCGTGGGCAGCACAGAAAAAAAAACTTGCACGAAAATGCTGTTACTAAAGCTGCGAGAACACACTGGATTTACGTATATTATTATATTTTAAAGATACCTAATTATTATATATTTAAAATATCCCCATTTTTAATGCGTATTTGTATAAATACGTATATTTATCTGCCACTCCTTAAAGGCCGCGCCGTGAACATAGTTTCTGATATTAAACCGGTCCGTGATCCAATAAAGGTTGGGGACCGCTGCTATAGGACACAGTATAACTTACTGTGAGGCATACAAATGAGAGCAGTCTTTTTACACAACAGGGTCTGTTTTCACAAACCACTAGTGTAGGAGTGCGGATCTAGAATCGGCCTGTATCATAAACAAAGAAGAATCTGGTGTGAGATTAGACCTTCTTATTGATTTGTGAACACCAGTATGACTGTGTTTTAAAGCAAATCCACAAGTCTAGTCCCCCGTAATGATTCCTTTTAGTGGAGTAAACCTACATGCCTGAGTCAGACTTTGGAACGTGAGCCGAGAACGACGATCCAGTGACTAACAGTCGGAATCAGACGACGAGTGAGTGTATACCGGAAAGAGGTGATGTCTGTGGATGGGCATGTTGAGATAAAAGGCTTGTGGGAGGACGAGTGTGTAAAAAAACTGCACCAACAGATGGCCAGTCTGTAACTACACCCCTGCGGTGGACCTGTGAGATGGGTGCGCATTACAGCAAAGGTTAAAGTACATGGTAGGGATTTCTAATGAACTGGGCATATAATGAATTTGTGGAACGGTGTTCTGGACTGATCTATACAGAAGCTCTGAAACATGCTCCCCACATCTAGACCACCCTTTCTGAAGCGATTGCTGACGGGCCTTTTGGCGTCGGACGCCGAGCAATTAGAAGAAATAAACCAAGCGCTGTCCCTTCCCAGATGCGCCGGCTGTCTCGCTGCCTGACAGCTCTGTACTCCTCAACGGAAGATCAGAAGGCAGATTTCAGATTGCCGGCCTTTATTTATGGCGGCGGTTAATAACGGCGATGGCTGACAGCGAGTAAATCTCCGCCAGCTCGCTTAATTTGTGCGCTTCAGAGGAGGATGGCGAATGTAGTTGTCACACAGAGTAATACATTCCCCCATTACCCCAACGCTGCTGATATAGGACCCCGAAAGCAATTTTCTGCGGGGGCAGGGCTGCTGTCTGAGGCTCCCCCCCTGCCAAAGCCCTATGAATCGATAGGCCAATTTAGGAGAGGACGGTTCTTCAAGCTGGTGGACTCTCAGTGGAGCCTCTGAGGAGAAGGCAAGCGTCCGGCTCTGGGGAAACACTGTGTTTTGCTTCAATTGCATTCCTGGTGACCTTTACAGTCTCCGGGTCTTAGGGGTGGGTCTGTTTGTTTGTGTGCCTCAGAAAACCTTATCACACACTCGGGTCTGTTTTAAAAGATGTGAACGTTTGTAAAATAAAGGTTTAGTATAAAATCTGACCAGTCTGGGCTCTGTTCTCTATCCTAAAGCAACATTTCTCTCTCCAATTCAAAATGGTTTTTTTTTGTTCGCCATTAAAACCACTGCCGAAAGGTACATGCAAAGGCCCAACGCTACAAAACGCACATGCTATGCTGCGGTGCTGCTGCTCTAAATGTCAAAGTAAAGACCAACTCTGGGCAGGAAACGGCTGCAATCCATTACCATACATTTTTGCTTCAGTGCAGAGTAATCTTGTTTGCCATATTCCTCACACTAGGAGGCTCACTGCTAGAGAGCAGCCATTTCTCATCATCAGTCTGAATGCTTACGCTGGGCTTAACGAGATCAAATTTGCTGAAACATTCCCCCTCTTCTCAAATATACTCCATCAGCCAAGACATGTTTGCCATTCAGAGCCGGCTTCTTTGGTTTGGCACTGGAGCTACAAAGCTAAAGTCGCTAACAAGCAGAGGAACCTTATGGACGCTTAAATCCTCAGACTCTCGCCTCGACCCGTGTCCAGTAATATCTTAATAGATTTTTTGGTTTTTGACCATTTTTTGTGTGTTTTTTGACACTACGAGAGACTTTGGTCGCTTTTCCATTACATGGTACTGGCTCAGCTTGGCTCGCCTCGGCTCGACTCAACTTGCCTTTCTTTGGTTTTCCTGTAGACACGTCTGGTGGGACACGGGTGTCCCAATACTTCATACCTGCTCTGTAGAGAAGTAGCAAAACGCCACGTCAAAAATATTGCCGACTACTGATTGGTCAGAACCAATAGGCACATGTGACACAGGATATTTTCGACGTCCCGAACAAACCTGGCCTTATTGAACTGCCCATGCTACTATAGTGAAGGATACTTTTCTGTCATTTTCAAACGTGTTTGTCACAACGATGTCTTCTAGTGTCACCAGCTGCATCGAGGGGTTGGTCTCCTCTATTTTAATAGATATTTACACTTTTTAAGAGGACACACCTTTAAGGAAGAAGACTCCTGCTCTCCGATTGGCCAGCCTAATCCTGTGCTCCTATTCAATAACTGAATGCGACTCTCTGAGGTACTGCCTCAGTCCTTCTCTCTGATTGGCTGATTGAACAGATTGGTGCTCTCTGTTTGGCAGACTGACTCGTGGATGGCTTAGGGCTACAGTCTGATGGAAAGCGGAATCCTGCCCTCTGATTGGCTAGGTTAGTCTTAGGCAAGGCAAATCTTGAGCTTTGATTGGCTGCATGAACAGTGCAATTTGATTGAACTCTTGCAGGTTCAAACCCTGCCCCTGAACTTTTATATTCTCCGAAGGTGACCGGTTTTAATTATAAAACCATTTTGTGATACATTAGTTATTTAATTAACTTGTTTTATTCACAGATAATGCAGCACTACTTTGTACCATTGCACCATGATGTAAACCCTGTAACAGGGAGTCGATAGAGCAGTGCTTTTTCCGAAGTCCCCCTTATAAACACCCCTCATTTCCGAACAAGCTGAAGGAGCAGGCCGCTCTCCGGAGCCCCTCCCTCTGCGGGTTTTCCCCACCCACTCGTGGGCGGAGACTATCCTGAAAGTTCTCCCGGATCTCGTGTTTTAAAAGAAATTTGTTCATTTTTGTTCTTTTGTATGTGATGCCTTTTTTAACCCCGGTGTGTCAGAACCCCAGTAGTGATTGTTATTATTATATGTTTTTAAATTACAGCAACTTTGATTCTATGTGACACAGAAACACCAAACCAAGCTCAGCATGAAGTCTGACACCTCCAGCACTGACACAAACCGCGGGAGCTTCCGTATAAAGAGCCGTTTTGCTGCATTACGACAATTTAGGGTTCAATGCTCAGTGTGAGAATGAAGCCTCGTTCCTCCGTGTCGACGGGAGCCACAGCAAATACATTTGGGCGATACATTTTGGGGAACAGCCTTTTATTAATCGATTGGAACTGCATGGTAAATTCTTTATTGGAGCGACACAGCTGTGCACACCCTGTCCAAATGAACGAGAACAAAAAATAAAACCCCAACAAAAAAACTGGTATAATGAGAATAACGGAGGGATTAGAATCATCCAATCTGGAATATGATCGCACAACATATCACCTGGCGTTTCATCTCCTCTCCCTGCAAGTTCGATGCAAAACTATAGTAACAGATTGCACCCACACCTTCAATATTTCACAAAGGATTCTCGCGATTCTCGTTCTTTAAGGGGATTCTCTTCGGATTGTCTCAGTTTTTATTCATTCATTTCTTTCTTTCTTTCTTTATTTTTCCCTGTAGAGCAAAAATAGACCTAGTGAAGACAACAGAGCGTGCCCTGCGGACACTACCTAGTGCACTACGCGGGGGGGGGTTAATGAGCAGACACTTTTCTAGTGCAGCGGGAGGCAGACGGGTTAGGGTCGCCTCCCCTGGACATTTAAATAAAAGGAGTATTTACCTTGTAAACAACCCGCGGTAATTTACACCTGAATAAACAGTTTCAGCTCGTCTGCCCCTTAAAGTCGTATGCTCACAACATAGGTTAGATACAGTACAGTATAAAGCAAAAGTATTTCACTCTTTTTTTTTTTCTCCATATTGCACCATCAGAAGAATGGGACACAAATAATCGTTTGAATAAAAAAAAAACAAACAAACAAACCCCAAAAGGACTCGATTTCCTAGGTAAAAACAATGTATGTGCAAACATGACTAAGGACTTTATTCATCAAATCAAAACTTTTCCCTGTAATACCCACAAATAAAAGTGATTTCTCCTTTAATATATATATTTATATATTTATAGTCATAAGAATACTAAATCTTCACATTTGATCATTTCATAGTGAAAAAAATTAGCAGCTGGATTGTCCAGCTATTTATCGTTTTTATCTTCATCTTCGTCATCTTCATCATCTTCATCATCGTCGTATTTTATTGGTCAGTCCCCATGCACCCATAGGATTTTTTTTTTTTTAAAACTTTAAAATGTAACAATCTGAAAACAGTGACAACTTTGGAACAGTGGTGATCACGCTCTCTCTCTCTCTCTCTCTCACTCGCTCTCTATCTCGCTCGCTCGCAAACGTCATTCTGCTGTTTTATATCAATTACACAAATTAAATTCCGGTAGAAAAAAGAAAAACCGAATGGGTTCCCAGTCATCAGTTTGTGCACACTAAATGCTAAAGTAAATAATAGTAATAATCATCATCATCATCATCATCATAATAATAATCATAATAAGAATAATTAATTCTCAAATAAATTATGTTGGCAACCTCCGTTGGGAGCTATTTTTTTTTCTTCCAAGAAGTGAATTCACATGTTTTAAAAAAGCTTAAAAGAAAGTAAACATTACGAATTGAAGTGGCCTGTCCGTGAGGAAAGGCGTCTATGTACAACCACTTGATGAGAGTCTGCTTTTTGCTCTGGCGCTGAATGTGTATGTGTGTGTGTGTGTGTGTGTGTGTTTGTGTGTGTGTGCGTTCGTGTGTGAGTGAGTGTGCATGTGTTATTTTGTGTGTGTATGTGTTATTGTGTGTGTGTGTGTGTGTGTGTGTGTGTTTGCTGCAGTCCGGTCCGTGCGCTGGGTTATACCAGTGTGTAGGACTTTGCGTAGGGATTGCTGCTCTGTTTTAAGTGTCCTCTGGAGTCTAAGAGTGATTCCTGTGAGGTGCTGAGTTTGGCGGCCTGAGCCAAGTCCGAGCCGGCCTCTCTCTGGGGCAGCGTGGAGGCGGAGCCCGGCTGCCACTGCTGAGCGTCCCGACTGGCCGGTGCCTCCATGGGCGTGGGTTCCAGGAGGCTGGGCCGCTTCAGCGAGCGGCTCTTCTGGGGCTCCAGGCAGGCCTGGCCCAGCGAGGCCTCCCGGGACCCTCCCGACGCCCCCCGGCTCAGCAGGAAGTCCATGCGCAGGTACGGTGGCAGGTGCACCAGCTCGCCCCCTGCAGGATAAAAGATAATACGAGATAAGAAAGAACTTTATCATAAACATGTTCATTGCAACAAGAGGAGTAAACTAAAAAAAAGTAGCTATAACAGATAAATGAAAAAAAAAACAGTAATAGTGCAAACGGAATAATAAGTAAACTAAATGGAAAATATCAGTCACCAGAAGCATTTACAAAATTCCATCACATTTTCAACCACAATTGAAATAAAACTATTGCAGAAACATTGTACTTTATTGGCCACATCTGTTTATTGATTGTTTTATCATCATTTGTGCAGTTGTACCTGTTTATTCTACTCTCATATACTTGCTTTGAGTTATTGTAATTATTTTGACTTTTTTTTTACTGATTTAATATGTTTTACATTTTTACTTTGGTACTACTCTCATTCCCTGCCTGGCTTTGCTTGGCTACACTGTCAATAGGAGCGTAATCTCAAAGCTCTAAAATGTTTCACGTAAAAAATGTTAACAGACTATAAAATCATAACAGAAAGTTATTCCACATTATCATTTTACTGTATTTTATTATTATATTTCACATTTTATTATATTGTGTGACTGTATTATCTATGAAATCAAAAACACGAGATCTGTTTCGCCTGATACTCGGCATTTAAGTACTCGGGTCAGATCAGCGGCCCAAAAACTAGATCATTCTTAAAGATAAAAGTAGTCTCTCATCTTGATGTAGCGGGAAATTCAACAGCAACTTGTAGCAATAGGGAAGCACAAAACTCTCAGCGACTGAATCCCATGCTGCCTCTCATTTACATGCACTCAGGTTTTACAATTACTTAGGTAGTGTAGTTTAAACTGTTTAAAATATGCAGATATTATGTTCTGACAGAGCAGCACATGAAAGCCCAAGGTGCAGTACATTGTGTTTTAGAAGTATGCTGACATCAGACAGATAATTCTCTCAAGCACGAGGTTCCTGCCAGATCCTGTCCTCTTAGTGTAAGTCAGATGAGCCAGATTACTGCTTTTGTTTGTAATGGCTCTCTGTACTTCTGCCCAGTCTGTGTGTAGGTGTGAAGACTGGGGGACTGCTGTAAACGCTGCAGGCTGCTGCTCCTGAATACTTCATTTGCATGCTCTGTTTGGGGTCGTCACTCAGGTGCTTTATCTCTAGATCTAAGCACTGCCCCTAAATGTATATAAGCTACAATGTATCACTGTCCTAGTCAGACAACTTTTGGAAGACTGCAGCGAGTATCTGAATAAAGAAAAACTTCTGCTTCAAGATATCCAAAAACGTCTCCTGGTCTCTAAGAAACAAACAAGAGAGAAGCGATAACAGCAGTAACTGACCATGTCATTGACATGAATATAAATGGAGCGATGTATTTACACATACTGGAGGAGACTTTATTTCCAAGAAAATTAATTTGAGGGGAAGATGAGCTTCCACAACTGCAAACATACAGCCAAATATGTCAGAACTGGTCTTAAAGAACTTAGTCATTGCATGGCCAAGCCAGTCTTCTTATGTATTTTAAAACTTTTAATGACATCAGAGGACCCTTGTGACCTTTTGAAATTTCAGACAATTTTTTAACATAGTTACAACAAACAGTTTCTTTCTTTATCTTTGCTTTGCTTATAAATATGTACTTTTTGTCCATACAAGTACAAACTTAATGGATATGTGTAAATTAAGTGACTATATAATGGAATTATATTAAATAACAAGCTATGCTAAACTGTCTGAACCCACTTACTGTATTGTGCTGGTAAGGTCAATGTTTGTATGACTGAAATAAGTCATTTTTTTGTGTTGGGACAGAATGAAACCATGGCAAGATATTAAATAGTTTGTTATTTTTCTCGATAGTTGTCTTTGTGGGGTACATCAAGCTTTACATGGTTAATAATATAGACTTAATTGTATTTAATATATTAATACCTTCTGGTGTATTTAGGCAATGCTAGTGTATACAGTCAAGCCTGAAATGATTCATACTCTTGGTAAATTTGGACTTTTATTCAACAAGCAAGTTTCCTCTTGATTGGAAATGACACAGGCATCTCCCACAAGATAAAAAGACGATGTACAAGGTGCATTATTGGGGGAAAAATAGATTTTATTTACATATTTACATTATTCATACCTTTTGCAAACTGTCCCAATCTATGGGAAAATACCAGTGGAGACATGCAAAAAGCTAGTCAGGAATTATAGGAAGAGTTTGATTGCAGTAATAGCCAATGAAGGCTTTACAATTGATTATTGAGAAGGGTATGAATAATGTTGGTCATGCCACTTTTTGTTTAAACGTAAATAAAAACTCAGAAATATTTTTCTCCTAAATGCTGTCTTATTATCTTCTGGGAGACGCCTGTGTGCTGATATTTGGGAGTGTGAGAGTATTTCCTGACTTTTCTCTGGTTTTGTACTGTGATCTTTTTCACTTTAGTCTCTGATGTTTTCAGTGAAGATTTTTGAAAGATGCTTCTTCTCCTCATTGCACTCTTTCTCTGATGGTGCTCTTCTCTTCTGTTAGTCTGTGAGGTGGTACGGACCTTGCCGCTCAGTGCAGAGAGAGACAGCAGTGATGTAGTGGGGGATTTATCTGTATGTTTGGATGGAATGCAGGTGGATCCTGAAACCTTCACTTCGGAGGAACAGAAGCACAGTGAGATGAAAATTTTCTCAAATATTCTCTGATTTAAAAAAATCTCCAGCTAATATTCTGATGCTGGAGAAAAGAGCCTGCAAAAGTGGTCTTGGATTACATCACATTTACAGAACTCCTTTGTACTCAGGCGTTGTTACTTTAATTAACCACAACATTTTTTTTTTCTAATCCCAGATGCTCTTCCAAATGGGGAGTCCAGACTGAATGGGGATCTGGCCAGAAGGTATGCCCACACTCTGCTACTGTTTTTTCCTCTCAAAACACCCCAATAGCTGTAATGTACTAGAATCTGAATCTGACTTATCTCAAAATAGCAAGTGAGAGCTTCAGAAATGTTCTAATTTAGTGTTTTGTTCTCTTTATAGTGTTGTTCCGACAAGTGGCATTTTAAAGTGAACCTTTCGTGTTTTGACAGATCAAGTCGAGATTCCTCTCCATCCAGTGATATTGCTGATGATTCTTCCCTTCCCAATGGCCATGCCATGGGCAGTACTGGGTCTCCCTCACCTTCTGCGGGATCTCTGAGACCACCACGACCGCCCAGACCACAACGCCCACCCCCTCCTTCCCCTCAAAGACCCCCCTCCTCTACAGGTGTGTGGCTGCTGTCAATTGGTTGGCTGAACTTTTTTAGAATTCAGAATTCTACTTCAGCCAATTCTGAAAATGTATTAAAATTTAGTTCATTCATATTTGATTTACATTGAAATTCCTTTGCCAGTTGTGGTTGCATTGCATTTTTTACATAGCTTTTGACATTTGGAAAAATGTTGACCATTGAAACAGTTGGGGAACTAAAGGGAAACTGGTGAAGTTTTATTCTGAAATACTGTGATTGGCATAATTATTGTCCTTCCCCCCCATCTTTTCTCTCCTTCCCTTCAGCCTCTTCTACAGGCTCTACCCCTACTCATGGCAGTGGTGGTCCTAGTCCAGAAACATCCCCGCGCTTGTGTGTGAATGGTGAGCCAGTGAGCCAGGGGCCAAACTCTAGTTCAGTTTCTGGTTCGGGTCAAGCCCTCAGGGTCAGCCCCACTCCGCCCAGAGTGTCCCCCATTAACAATGGGCCCCTTCCTCCTGGGTGAGTTGCTCTTTTTAATACAGTTTGGAGTTTTAGGCTGTATCTTTCCTCTGTCAGTAATGCGCTAAGAAAAGATAAGATCAGAAAGAACTTAATTTATGCCAAGGGACATTCTTTTGTCATGAGAATGCTCAGTGCAGCAAGAAGTATAAAGATAAGGCAAGTGAGAAAAAAAGACAATAACAATAGTGCAGCTAAAAATAACATAAAATAGTATGATAGTATGGTAGTGCTGAAGTTCTTAATGAATCTTTCTTGGCATTTAAGAAAACTGCTGTAAGCAATCTTAAATTAGTGACTTTTTTATGAATGTACTGTGTGTGTTTGTGTGTCTGTCTGTCTGTCTATGTTGTAGCTGGGAGCAGAGAGTGGATCAGAATGGTCGTATGTACTTTGTGGATCACATTGAGAAGAGGACCACATGGGAGAGGCCAGAACCTTTGCCTCCTGGGTAATTTAGACTGCCTGAAAGCACTCAGAATAAAAGTCTAGCCATGTCATGTGTTGATAATTATCTTTAAAAATACAATGTAGGTGATAAACAAATTTAATAGATTAAAATAAATGTAAGGTAGATAAATAAAAGACAATACGATAAACACACAGTAAAAATGTACCACTGAATTATCAAAATCTCATTCAAATGAATTAACTGTGAATTACACTAATCTAGAGAAATTTACATTCAGAACTATTTAGTGTGATCATGATGGGAACCAAATATTCCCAGAATGTAAGGCCTCTCAAAGCTACTTTACAAAAAGTGGTTGCATTAAATGAGGACTATGAGTCAAGTTTTCACTCCAAACAATCTTTTGATCAAGTTGTGGTGAAGAGATACATGTAAGGCCTTTTAATGAAAAATATAACTCACAAATCTACCACTTTTTACATTTATCATAATAAATGTAATAAATGTAAGCACTCGTAGTTATGCTGAAAAATGAACCTAACAGTAGTGTGTTGAATGAATGGTTGTTTTATGGTTGTTGCTTGGTTATGTTGTAGGTGGGAGCGGCGTTTGGACCCAATGGGACGGGTGTACTATGTGGATCACATTAGTCGGTCAACCACATGGCAGAGGCCCACTGCAGAGTCTGTGAGGAACTATGAAGAATGGCAGAACCAGCGTAGTCAACTGCAGGGAGCCATGCACCAGTTCAACCAGAGAT
The DNA here is from genome assembly GCA_037974465.1 of Brachypetersius altus. Classification (NCBI taxonomy): domain Eukaryota; kingdom Metazoa; phylum Chordata; class Actinopteri; order Characiformes; family Alestidae; genus Brachypetersius; species Brachypetersius altus. The sequence continues at coordinate 14,342,382 of JBBPDB010000036.1, read as the reverse complement.
TCATATATGGGGTTAGGACACTCACAAAGATTTTTACACTGTATATTCTAGCTTCCATTTACTGATTCATAAATGGCAGCAAGACTCTATTGCAGTAAAAGCACCATTCTTTAATTTCCTTTCTGTTTTTATCTCTCTCTCTTGTATCTCTGTCTCTTACTTCTCTTTTGTCTCTCTTTCTTCAGCTCCAGGACCAGCTAGCACCAACTGCAAATAAAGAATTTGATCCACTGGGCCCTTTACCGCAAGGATGGGGTGAGAAAACGCACTCATTCAGCCAGTTAGTCACCATTTGCCTTAATTATAGGAAGCACAGAATGGTCAATTGCTTATTCACAGACTCTGGGAGATGGCAATAGTCATATGCACTTGCTTGTTAGATTCAGTGTGTGTGTGTGTGTGTGTGTGTGTGTGTGTGTGTGTGTGTGTGTGTGTGTGTGTGTGTGTGTGTGTGT
>JBBPDB010000036.1:14272833-14284359 GCA_037974465.1 Brachypetersius altus | reverse complement strand
AAGGCTGTTCTGGGATGCTGAAGATATAAAGGCTGTTCTGGGATGCTGAAGATATAAAGGCTGTTCTGGGATGCTGAGGATATAAAGGATGTTCTGGGATGCTGAAGATATAAAGGATGTTCTGGGATGCTGAAGATATAGAGGATGTTCTGGGATGCTGAAGATATAAAGGCTGTTCTGGGATGCTGAAGATATAGAGGATGTTCTGGGATGCTGAGGATATAAAGGCTGTTCTGGGATGCTGAAGATATAGAGGCTGTTTTGGCTCGGACTGCTATTTTGAGACACAAGTGCACCAATGAAGGAGAGATCATTTACATAAATCAGTCTGAAAGGTACAGCAACAAAACCTGCCTGTTTAAGGGATAAAGAGGGAGTGGAGAATGGTGGGGCAGAAGTGAATTATGGCTGTATTTGGTGCATTAAAGCATACAAGTGACATAAGAGGACCTTAGAGGAAAGAATAAAGTGTGATGTAGGAAATGGGCCCATTTATTTAAAAACACGGCTCATTTAATTAATGGTCAGTATACATGTGATACTGACAGCCCAGTATATAATAACTCTTCCTTTTTTTTCTCCGCAGTAATAATTCCTCTTATCCCAGTTACAACTGCTTAGCTGTCTATGGTAATTAGCCCTTAGCTATAGCATAATTGCCTGTCAGCACATGCAGTAAAATGCAGGTTAAACGCCCAGGTGCCAAAAGCCTGTGTTTCTTTTGTGCGCGCTGCCTGCTGCGCTGACGTGTAGACAGGGCGGACAAGCTTCGCTCTGCACCAGACAGGCTGGAGAGAGAGAGGGAGGGAGGGAGAGAGAGAGAGAGAGTGAGAGAGAGAGAGAGAGAGTAGACTAGAATGGAACATGGCTGTCCTGTGAAGCTTGCAAATTTGCAAAAGTAGGGTTGTCATTTCAGAAACACCCACCTTATCCCTCTCGCTTCTCCCCTCCCCCTCTTTCTCCTCCTCCTTTCTGTCCCTTTCTCTGCATGCTACAGTCGCCCTCTCTCCCCATCCTTCATCTCTCTCGCTCTCTCTCTCTCTCTGCCTCTTTACCTTGACAGTTCTTCTTTTTCCCGCAATGTATTAAATAAAAAAGGAGGAGCGAAAAAGCAAAGGTAAAAAAAAAAGGTGAAACAGCTTTTTCCCATTTCTGAGACGTGTCTTTTTTTCACTCGCAAGTCTGCATTCTCACCTCTGTCTACTCTCTCTCTCTCTCTCTCTCTCTCTCTCTCTCTCTCCCCTTTTCTCTCTCCCTTGCCCTGTCTTTCCAGAAGACATAATCTTCTCTTTAGGTGTGATGTGACAAGAGGAGGAAGGTGAGTTGGTTACTGTGGCAACTGGGCGAGTGACTCCAGGCTGTGACACTGGTGGAGGGGTGCAGGGGTGGAGGGGTGGAGGGGTGCAGGGGCGGAGGGGTGCAGGGTGAAGAGATGGGGGCTGGGGGTGGGAGAGGGGGGCCTGAGCTGAGGCAGATTAGAGGGATGTGTCAGTGGGCTGCTGCTGCTGGAGCAAGACACTCTCTCTGTCTGCAGCTCAGGGGAACGAGAGCTCAGACAAAAGAGGCCCTTCTGAGCGCGCTCAGGAAAAAGGACGACAGGTTCCCAGCAGCGGCTTCTGAAAAATCCAGGAACCTGCAAATCCTGTGTGACTGGTGTACACACTCTGGCTGGGAGTGAAAAATGCGTGAGGGCGATAAAAAGCACGCATACAAACATATACATATATGTGCTCTTATAAAGCTCCGTCACACCCATCTTTAATCAGAAATACAACAAAAAAATGATTCAAAGTAAATTTCTGTCTAAAATGATTAGAAACCGTGAAAATCCTTTTCTAGTTGAAAACAATAAAAACACTAAATGACTTTGCTGTGCATGCATTTGCTTCTCCTGCTGAAGGACAGGATGCCAGGCTGCAGGCGAACAGAGGAATGAAATGTAGTCGAATGTACAAAATACCTGTTTATCTTTGTTTAGTATTTTCAGGATCAGGGCGTTTTTTTGCTGCCCCAGTAACTTTAGTTTACTGTGATCTATGTATCCACGTTTACATTTTACATTCACATTTTAGCAGACGCAGATGCTTTTACGGCTTTTAGCTCCACTTCCATCCCCTACCTACAGGGGGCAGTCTCCATGGAGCAGCTTGGGCTTAAGGGTCTTGCTCAGGAACCCAGTGGTGGTGCTGAAGGTAGGATTCAAACCCATGACCTCTTTGTCCAAGTATCCTACCCACTAGTATGTATAATATGCTGTTGATGACATTGCATATCATTGTCAGAAACACAGTCTGGCATCCCATCTGTACCTTAAACCTCTATCTGCTACTTGTTGGCACCTTCTGATATCAATCGTGCAGTGAATCGTTGTTTATTTTCGTCCCTCAGGCTCAGTTTGAGGCGTCTCCTGTATGATCCGATATTACAGGCCCAGGCGGGAGTTACCCGCCTAACCTTTAGGGTCCGCAGAAGCTCAGGGGGAAGCAGATGGACAACAAAAACTTCACGGCGGGGTGGCAGGGGGAGAGGCTGCAGCCCCCTGAGGAGCGGGCGACCTTCTGGAGCAGCGACATGTTGACCTGGCAAAGCCAAGCATGTGGTGTCCTCCAGGCAAGGACACGGAGGGGAAGAACTCACAGTAACATCTAAGATGTTCTGGCTCTTTCTTATTGGGGTAGATAAGTGACACTCTGCTAGAGGAGAGCCATGTCTGAGGTCCCAAGCCCGCTTTGCTTTATAAACATGATAAAATTTCAGCCAGCAAAAAGAACCATGCTCTACCTAGACTAGCAGTCAGGATTCCTGGATTTCACCCAAGCTTTTAACATCCCACTTACACACGGTATATATGTAAACCGCCAGGTTGTTGCTACACTTAATGGAAGAGAAAGTAATAATCAATAAAAACATAATTTTAATTGTGGGCACAAAACTACATTTTTGTTTCCTTTTTTAATAATGAACAGAAACTGACATGAACTGGAGAACTACACCTGTACACCGTTTTTTTTAAATTTCAGATTTTACGATTTTGTGAGCTTTGGAGGAACGAACTCTGACAATTGGCTAAAACCATTTAAAACTATTTAAATTACATTTTATTTCCCAACATGAACGTTATGATGTCATAACTCCTTAAAGAGTTTAACCCATTCACCAAGTGAAGCAGCAGGCAGCCAGGAACACAGCGCCCGGGGAACAGTGTGTGAGGACGGTACCTTACTCAAGGGGATCTCAGAAGTGCTTAGCAGTCTTGGGAATCAAACCCACAACTTCCTGATGACAGGGTGAATGCCCTAACCACTAAGCCACCAGCCTGAGAGGATACAGACTGCTGCTTTTCTAGTTTTGTTGCTTTATTTCTGGAAAAAGATGTGAATAGTTATTACGTTTTTGGGTGCTTTACATTAGAAGTCTACTTTCTATCTTGTAGCATTGTAAAACTGTAACACTGTAACAGCTGTAACATTTACAACCACCTGTTCGATTTTGTGTAGGTGTCCACATGACACTTAAAGGTATGCGGCCGTTTCTGCACCAAGACGTTAGTGTAAAATCCTTCAAGTCTTGTAAGTTATGAGATTTCAAAGACTGGACTGGTTTGTTCAGCACGTCCCACAGATACTTGATCAGATTGAGATCTGGCGCTTTTGAACTCCACCTTTGTAATGAAGCGGTCTACTTGGTCTGTAACAATGTTTAGGCAGCTGGTACATGTCAACATAACATGAATGCAGGACTCTAGGTTTCTCAGCAGGAATTGGGAAATTGAACCTACAACTTCCTGATTGCAGGGCAAACGGCCTAATCACTAGGCCACCAGTTACCCCTAAACCAGACATGGGCAAATTACGGCCCGCGGGCCATATACAGCCCCTTGGGCTTTTTAATCCGGCCCACCGAACTCGTCCACGTTATGTTATTAAATTAAATTTTATTATAAAGACATCTCAATCATTTTACCTAGCTGTAATTCCCATCTTTCCCCAGCAGATGGCTCACATCAAAGACATTGACCCTTGAGCGTGATGCATTACGGTTACTCTCTGCTTCATTTTGTCGCAATAAACTAAGCACAGTGGTGTTTTGCTGCCTGTTAAAGGGCAAATCTTTTCATGTAATGGTTTTTACACTTAGTTTATATTAGTTCACTGAAACACACCATTCTCCTATTCTGGTCCGGCCCTTCGGTCAAATTTTCGAAACCCTTGTGGCCCGCGAGTCAAAAAGTTTGCCCACCCCTGCTCTAGAATGATGCACTTCATCAAATGATTCTGAATGTTTACATTTTTCCAGGAGATTTGCTGCAAGTGTTCAAAACAATTTAGCAAAATGATTTCACCCAACATTAACTGAAATAACTCCCTCTTCCCTCTCAGAGTTGCAATGCCGTTTGGGGGTCCCATGCACAGTAAAAGAGTGATCCCCATCATCAGCTTCGAGGCGCTGGAGTCCCAGAGCTTGCCCGGCGTGGCACCGGACAGGATGTCCAGCAGACGCAACTTCAACAGAGCACCTCGAGGATGGGGTTCTGGATACGTACCTGAATCTAACGAACTCTGAGCCCACCAGGGACACGCCCATGAGAGTGGCTGAGAGACTGTAGGGCTGACCTGCTGCTGTCTCATGATCACGGACAATCCCTCTGGGTTTGCTGGTGCGGGTGGCCAAGCCGGGCTGGTCAACGTTCTCACAAAAAGACAGTTAAGTGTCATTGCTAAGCAGTAATGAGGCTAGAACTGGAATTAAAAGTTTGACTTATAGACTCCATTAGTCAAAATGTATCCATGCACACAGCTGGGGTAAGCTTGAGAAGGTTAGATCTTCACGAGTAACGTTGGCCACACCTGCTTCAGGCTTAAAGGTGAAGTAGTTTGGTTAAAAAATGAAACATGAAACAATTTTACCCTTATTCACGGGCATGTGTGTCCAAAATTGTGCATGTAGCCATGAGGCTGACACAGCTAACAAGTGCTGGAGGCTTATAGCCCATTCATTTCTATCATTCAAACCACAGACCTAAATTATTACCCATTCGCATCAAAGCATGTGACCTCAAAGCAGTTCTTGACACTGGATGATATAGAGAATAGTAAAAGTATGGGCACCTGGTACAGAATGTGTCTCAGGTCTACAATCTCCTTGAACGAAGAAACTGCCAGAACCAGCAGCGGACACCCATGCAGCAGGAGAAAACTGTGTACATGTGTTTATTCTTTCAATCTACTCCTTCAAGACAAATTTGGTCGTGTTTAGAATTGCCAACACTTAAGCAGTTACAACATTTAAAGAATGTAAAAGAAAAACAGAAAATATCCTGACAGTCACTTATGGCATTATGGCACATTTTAATGACACATTGTACCAGTTCAAGGGATACAGTTTTTTCCTTAATAAAAGTCAGGTCCTTTTTGTCTGTGGTGTTTATCGCAACCAGCCTAAAAACATCAGTAATGGGGAGAAAGAAAGGGGTTAAAAAAACAAAAAAGCAACAGTGGAGTTAAAGCCTGTCCCTCACAGCTGTTTATCAAGAGCTGCTACACCTAAGAACAGCAATGGCAACAGTTTTCCCTCCAAAAACACAGTCGTTTTACACTTGAGATCACAGCTGATTTGTGAAGTAGCAGATTAAACACTATTACTGACTAAAAAGGTTTCACTCAACACAACCATTTCAGGGAGGAGCGTAACATTTCCAAACTGTCCGTGGGTGCGATCCAGCATTTAAATGTTCCACGGTGAGGAAAAGGGCACCGACTTTATTCACATCGGGGACGTCACACTTAAAAATATTACCAATAACAATAAACATGGAAATGATGGGCCGATATCTGATACTTTCCGCAATACACATACCAAGCAATGCCAATCAAAAGATAAACGAAGTATAAAAACTGGGCCTACAATGAACTAAAATGGCTTTACAGAAAAATATTAACACAAAAAAAAGTTACAAATGCAGCTAAATGAACGAATTCCAGGCATTTCATCAGAACAGTCGAGAGCTGGCTACAAATTCTGTATACAACTAGCACGTCATATCATCTCAGACAAATCTTCCACGGTTAGATCTGCTGATACGGATTCTATTTTTACATTTATGTTCGAGTGTTCAGGCTAACTTTACTATTTTGAACGTCAGCACATCCAGCTCATAGAAATCCGACAGGAATGATGCCTTCAAACATAAGTATGTGGTGAGAATTTGCCTACAGTTCAAAACAATGAAGATGTAAATTTGTGGGGGGGTGACACAAGCCAATTACTGTGGGATTGTTTTTCCACTTGCTTTTGTTAGTGCAAAGGACAAAACCACTGTTCAGTTCTTTATTCAGGTTTTATTCAATTGCGTTCATTATTTACACAAAAGGGGCAGATTAATATTATTTTGTGTATAAATGTAAATATTGATAGGGACCCATTTGGTCCATATAAACCAAGTGGAACACTTGTGACAAGTCTGTCTCTGGAAAAATGTGCAGTTAACAAAACTTGACAACAGATTTACCCCAGTTCCTCTTACTGCTGGTGAGAATTAGGGGTAAGCGCAAGTGTAATTAGGAGCTACCAAAGAGGAGTCATCTCATCCACAAGAGAGAAAAAAAAGCTTAGAAGGACTGAGCCATTGCGTTCATGATGTCATATCAAAGATTAAGCATTCACAGTAAGATCAGCTTAACAGTTCTACACTCTCAGCTGGTGCACTGCGAACACTCCTAACCTGCAGCCAATTTGCTCAAAATCTAGGAAAGCCTGGGGCTCTAGTCTCCGTGGCGTGTTGCAGCATGAGCGCCCATTCTCTGGGGGTCCTGGGACGGGTAGTGGATGTGCCCTGGAGGTCTCAAGCCCATAGGGGGAGGCGGAGGAGGGCCCATAGGGTGAAACACTGGTGGCCCGAAACCTAAAGTAACACACACACCAGCACTTCAGTATGTACACAGACTAACAACGAATGAATTCTAATGAATACATTCTCAGTCATGTGCCATCAAAGACCCACACACTTGAAAACTAAATCCTTGTTTTTACATTGATGCAGTACATAAACACTGTCAAAAGTTACATAACTACTGCCCCAATTATTTGGTTGATATATACAGATATATACAGCCACAATAATAAAAGCACTGGCAGAGGAAGTGAATAAGATTGTTTAATCGCAGTGGCCTCTTAATGAGGCACGCAATCTGAACACAACTCATATACATTGGTCTTAAGGAAACAGGAAAACAGTTAAGGGATGAATTATGATGAAAAGATCATAAAAAAAAGTAATTAAATGCAAGAAGAAATGTAAAACATGTGCCCTATCAATAAAATAGCCGAATGAACTACTTAATGTGTGCATTGTCTAATCTTCCTTATGCTCCTGAATGCCTATGGAAATCTGGCTGCTGTGTCCGCTGATATTTATACCCCAGTGAAACAGGAGGCTATGGATGACCACTTAAAGTTCTCTGTACACTCTGGGTAATAAATAAATAAATAAGGAATTTACAGGGAAGCCAGTGATTGTGATTTTGTTGAAAAATTTATTCTTAGACTAAATTAAAAGTCAGATATCCTACCTCTATTTTAAGACAATGTTGTGAACTGAATCATGCAGGACACGATTCAGTTCCAGTAACTCTTTGTGTATGTATAGTGCAGCATACCTGGTGGGGGTGGGTTGGGCAGGCCAGGGGGAGGGGGCAGGCTGAGGTTCAACACGGCAGGAGAGTTGCTGGGGTCCAGGTTAAAGTAGTTTGCAGGAGTCTCGTCTTCTAAGGCTGGGGGCAGCGGCAGGGCTGAACACACAAAATAAGCAAACAATAGCGTCAGATGTATATTAGAACAGCAACAACCATTATATCTCACTTCACCTCTCACAATGTCTCTATAAATACTAATATATATATGAAAATCAGTGAGTAATACGATTCCATATAAGAGCAGTTGTGTGTTTTAGGGTGATGTGAGCTGACCATTTTTACATTAGTTTTGCCACCACAAAACTGGAGTTCTCTCACATAATTCTGGAGTACATTTCATTTTTGACCGTATAAAATAGACATGCCATAATGTTATTGCTTATTGGAATCTTTAGCAACTTTAAAAAATGCTCAAGGTATTTGTAACACTGTAGCAGACAGACCTGCGGGAAGACCAGGCACAGGCTCCAGTCGGGTGCCCATCTCGCTGTAACCATCTTTAGCCTCCTTGCCTTTGGCAGCCTGGGAGCGGCCCCACTTGACAGTGAGCCTGCGGCCGCTGATGATGAGCTTGTTGAAAGATTTCTCGGCAGCAAGCTCAGCTGCCTGTCGCGTAGCAAACTGAATAAAGGCACACTGCTGCCTCTGAACTAACGTAATGGTGCGGATCTCTCCAAACTGGTAAAAATGGCTCCTGCAGGAATAGAGGACAGTAAGAGAGAATGTAAGACTGATGCCCCAAACACACCGTTCTTTTACCACAATGAACATAAGGTTTAAAACAGAACAAATGAACAGTTTACTAGTTTTCGGGGGGTATCATGTGTTGGGTTTCCATAAAGCAACTCAATGTAACCATTGTACTGGCGGCAGCAGCACCAACGTTACAAATAATAAAGTAAATGTAAATAGCATTTATCAATAAAGATACAACTGTAGCAAAAGCATGAAAACTACAACACAGCTGTTCTGTCCATGCTCACCTGAGCTCGGAGTCTGTGATGGTATCGCCCAGACCCCCTATGTAGAGGGTGGAGATAGTTTTGTCCTCAGGTGGGTCCAGCCTGGGCATGGTAGAGGCTCTCTTCAGCAGTTTATCAGCTACTGGATCATTGATGCCATAGTAACGGTCCTTAATGTTCTGATCTGCCAGTGGATCATCAGGATCTGTGGGTTTCTCGTGCCTGATGAAGACACAAAGAACATGGAAAATAGTTAACAGCCAAGACCCTCCTCAGTAGAAGTAGTTTCATTTTAATGTCGTATCACCAACAATGCTTATGTCAGGGCAAAAAAGGTCTATTAAACAGTATACATTACTTGAAAACAGGTGATGTAAATAAACAAATGAATATACAAATAAATAAATAAGATTCTTTGAATTGATATTTGATACTGTATGTGGTGGTTCCTTATTAAACCATCTCCCAGACTACTTTGGGTGTTACTCACAGCAGAACTGACCGGGCCATATTACAGAACGGACGGCTTGAATAAACCAATACGGCATCTGCTATGATCACGTCTAGTTTGAAATTAAAACCATTGGCTCTTATCAGCAGCAGAGTTCATTTCATGAAATTGTTCTTAATACATCATCAGTTTGTCACTTATTACAGATATAGGATCCCAACACAGGTCTGAGACCCGACAGTTCTGCATTAAGACCTCTTCCCCAAAAACAGCCCTTAGCTCCAAATTAAACTCTTATAAAACTCAGAAAATGGAGGTGAAATTTGTAAAGATGCAAGGTGTATTTACTCCTAAACTATGGTGTCTGAAACGTATACAAATTTATATGAGAAACTGGGTTTAACTGAAGATCCCTGTTCCTTTTTAGTCATACGTACTTGTGGCGTCCTTTACAATAGACACTACTGCATCTGTTGTGTTTTATATTCCGCACCATAGCCGAGCCAGAAATTTAAAAACATAAGAGGGGGACATGATAGTAATGACCCTCGTTTAATGTTAACTACCAGCTTCTAATGATTAGTAATTACATTTAATATCAAAGCTCTATCTGATGCCCCCTTTTATTCCATTTCATCTGATGGCAAATGAACCGAACACACAAATGATTTTATAATGTTCTCATTTTATCTTTACATCAGTGACACACACGGGTGCTTAAGTTCAAAATGAAGAACAGATTACACAGCCCAGCACGTCTCGTCTTGGTGGATTTGATGCTAGAAGTTTCATATCCAGCTCAACATCGCCACCATGTGGTTTATTTCAGAAAGGACCCTCCTACAGCCTGTCAAACCCGACTTGATCCACAACTCAAAGGCAATTTAACTTTTGTTCTCTATTCACTATATGATCACAAACCAAAGGTTTAACACCTATATTATAACAAAGAACATTCCATTATATTTATTAAAATAAATAGATGATTCCTAATTATTACTGTTATTGTTGGTAATAATAATAATAATAAAAAAAAAAATGATCATCGCCAAGATTCCAATGAGATTAACGGCGTTAAAAAAATTTATCTATGCCCACCTCTAATATTAATACATATAATATCAGATAATATAGGTTAAAGAACTACTGCTATCTGCTCAGTCATTTAATGTCAGGTAAAATAGAGCTTCTAGAACCAAAACTCACTTATAATGGAAAGAAGCGGACACTTGCAGCAGACAGAAGTTAGACTGAAAAATGTTAAGGTGCTCCTTTAAATGACTGATAACAATAATCTAGTCAGCAATGGCCAGCTAGAAATGTCACATTGCTCACAGCTCTTACCTGTACGGACACTCCTCTCCTCTCTTACACTCGCCCTTCACCCAGAACGAGCAGATGTGTGGTCGGTTCCTCTTGTAGTAGGGTGTGGTACGAGCCAGCTTCAGCAGCATGTCGCTGGAGCTGGGAGCTTTGCCCAGCAAACCCACCGGCCGCGTGCCATCCGAGTTCTGGATCTGAGACAGGAACATGAAATAAACAGGCCCTTCAGCGTTAGGCTTGGGAACACACTGATGTAGACACAGAACACAGAATCCTTCTCATGAATAACCTTTGGGGGGGGGGACTAAAACTAATGACTAAATTACATCTTGAACTAAACAGGAAAGTTGCACTAATCATTTTAGTGATCAAGTGCAGTTTACCTGCACTGGTTTTTGATTCTTGCAGGTTTGGTTATTCAAGAAACCTGCGTTAAATGTGCTATTAACCTAAAATGTTCATTTTGACTTCTTATTTTCAGCAGAGTAAGTTAGACATTAAATTATGAACATACTCACCTCTCTTTCCATGTTCTGTGTGTAATATTCCTTATTCACGTCTGATCTTGGCATGTCGTCTTTGACGGACAGTCCAGTATCCCTCACCTGGATGGGAAGGCCTACAAATTGAAGTAATAAACAGATGATATTATAATGCATAGAGATGTGGGGCATGTTGAAATCTTCCTGGCAATTATAGTAAATTAATCACATACTTCTAACTCATTAGTGTCAGGCTAACCACCAGCAGTTAAAACATCTCGGTCAAAAGAGATGATCTTTATCTCACAAAATTCAAACGATATAAGTTGCTATTAATAATGAAAATGTGGAAGAAATTAGGCAAAGTACGTTAGACTTAAGCTGGACAACAAAGCTGTGACCAGCACACCATGGGCCTCTAAAATCAGACACTCTGTTAGGAGGTTATACAGAAGCTGAATTGAACCAACCGTTTACTGTTAAAAGTGCTGTACATTTTTTTAATGAAATTCAAGCGGTTCAGAGTCTCATTGTTCATTTTGCAGAAAGTTCTTCCCAACTCTGCTGCAGAATTTCCCATCAGTGTGCGGCTCTTATAGGCTGCTCTGCTTTCACTC
>JBBPDB010000036.1:14246045-14272733 GCA_037974465.1 Brachypetersius altus | reverse complement strand
GTCGCTTTGGATAAAAGCGTCTGTAAACAAGGGGCACGAAAGTGATGAACATTTGCTTACTCAGCTAAACACAGCCATGAAGACGTGTCGGGATTTGCCCACACCCCCCCCCTCGCACAATCAGAAAGGCTTCTGTGAGGACAACTAACAGATCTTTGATAGTGACAACATCCCACATCGAGTGACAACACAAGCACTGAAAAAAGGGAAAAGACTCCTGCGGTCCCTAGACGCACCCACTTTCATGTCGTGGCGGAGGGCTTTCGGTGTGCCAAGGCATATGGCGCTTCTTCGACTGCGCGATGACAAGTGACAGGTTAGCAGAGCGGGTGGGGGGGCAGGGAGATGGGGGTGGCTCTGTTCACTAAATGCCTCCATCTGTTCATATCCTGAGGCACTGTGACTTCGCCTTTAAAGCGACGTATCCGCAGCAGGGCTGTCCTTTTAGGGCTGATGATAGATGTATTTAAATATCGAGAACAGTCAGATGGGAAAGCCTGAAGCAGAGGGTCAGCCATCGCCTGGGAACCTGAACTTATTTCTTTTTTTGAATCAGAACAATATTCAGAAGTGCATGCAACTCTGCACTCTGATAGTCAGCTCTTGTTCATTAATTACCGTCTGGCTGCGGGCTTTCAGGTTCTCTCAAGAGACCCAAACCGGACATTATTAAATCAGCCTCACACTTCAGAAATAGAGAAACAGGTTTGCAGTAGCACTAGTGAACTGATCTTTCAAAGACTGAACTTTTGTTCGAGATTGTTTAGGAAAAATCTTGAATTAAGATAAACCTTTATTATTCCCAGAAATTTGCAATATCAAAATATCAAATTTGCCACTAATTTGATTTTACACACTGAGCATAAAAAAATTTTAATTTCCTTTTAATTTACAATTTTTGAAAAATGTAAAAAAAAAAACCCCACATTTTGGATAAAAAAAGCTTCACTAAATGCTAATATAATAAATTATTATGGCTGCACAATATCAACAAAATATTAGTATTGCTATTACCCTGCGACGTACTGTGGTTTCAATCACCTTTCAACGTTTTAAAGATCACTTTTCAATTTAAAAATGCTTAAATTATATAAAAATTGTCGTACTGTTTTTTTTTTGTTGTTTTTTTTGTTTAGTAAATCCGTGCAACATCATAAGAATGAATGGCCAAAAAAATGAATATATTCATGTTTTGTTTGACACTTTCTCTATTGTGGGCTATATCACACTGATGCCTTCTGAAATTTCAAATACATTAAATCCTCGCAAATGATTTAGAAAATGCCGTTTTTTTCTGCTGGATCTTGAACAAATCTGTGCAAACAGTGAGATTATCTGAGAGGGAAGACGGTGACGTGTGAGTTTTAAAGAGCTTTGGATAAAGACAGAGATTTTCTCCTGTAATCTTTTGCCAAGTAAACAGATATGCGATGTAATGCGACTACCACGACATATGGAAATAATGGTAAGGAGCTTTTGAGGAGATGACCAAGATCTATCTGCAGTGTGCTCTCTTATTTACAGTGCACTCAATATAGCATTATGCAGTTAATATTTGTCAGTGCTGAAGAAGACTTTAAAAAACGGTTTAATTGCAGCGCTGCACCTGTTCAGAGAAAGATCAGAGGCATCTACAGGCAGGAGAAACGTGTTGCAGGCATCAGATTGGCTCATCAGTTTGAATCTCGGAGCTCTTCAGTCTGTGGGCACTCATTAAACCCCAATTAGACATTAAATGCCTCACTAACTGCTGGCTGGTGAAGTGGTCAGCGTTTGCTGCTTACCTTCACTAATGAGGCACAACTGTAATGTGGTGGGACTTCTCGTATTACGTGCATAGTTTGGCTCGTTTTATGGTTTGCCAGATTGTGCAAGCTGTTTGATGAAAACGGTTCTCTGGGGTTTGATTTTTGCCAAGTCAGATTCAGAACTTCCCTAACTGGATCTGGTGTTAAATTTGGTGAGACCCAGTCTCTTGTTGACATAAACAAAAATTTAATGCAATTATGTGTTATTGTGTTGCACGAAAATTGATGTAATTTTTTTCCCCCTCCAATGTATTTTCTCCAATTAAACTGCAATGCATTAAGAAAAATGTGCAAATCTGGGAAATACAAGTAGCCTTTTTTCACTCATGTTGTTCACGAAGGTGAGTTATATGCATTAGTGCCCATTCTTCTCAAAGGGATTTACTCACAAGCCACAAATGTATGGCTGTTGAAAAGTTTGAATATTTTTTTTATTACTCAAAGGATAAATAATAGTAATTATAGTTTTTAGAACATTTGTAAAGTCATCTGACATCTTTTTCTTAAGATTCTTTTAAAGTAAAAAGCTTTGGTAATTTTATTTAAAAAATTTATTTTATGATTATTTTATTATCATTAATAAATATTAATAATTATTATTTATTATAATTTTTTTCTGACTTTTTTGTAACCAAAAAGTTTATTTCCTGAATAAAATTCAGAAATTAAGTGAGGTACATCCTTGTCACGCTTTTCAGTTTGATTCTGTTTTCTGTTCTTGTTTTTAGGGCTTATATTTTGACATTCGTGTTCTGTTCTGCTTGTGTCACGTGTTCTTATGTTCCACCCGTCTTGTGTTCAGTTATTGATTGGTTCAGTATTTAAGTCCTGTTTGTGTTTACTCACGTTGTCTGTCCACCTCATTTTGATGCACTATATTCCTGTTTCTCGTTCCTGTATCCTGGTGGCCCTCGTGCCCGTTTCCGTTCCTTTTGTTTTTGTTTCAATAAAGTCATCACAGCATGGATTCCTGGCTTCTAGCCTGTTCTTGTTCCATGCCACAAGGGAGTTCACGGTCGAGGGTTAGCCCCCTCGACCCTGACAATCATATGGTGTTCCAGGTTGTTACTAGGGTGGTAAATATTTGGTACCCAAACCTAGAGTGTTGATACTTTGTATCATCCTGACATGAACATGGTGCGCAACTTTTACCCATCAGTCAACTCTACGAGAGAAAGTGGCAAAAAAGGGGTTGCGACATTAAAACCAAAACACCGTACACAAGCACATCATTTCCACATAATCCAGAGCTGAAACCGTGTTGATATTTCAAAAACTGAGGGGCTAATTACCAGACAAACATCTGGCAAAAAAGATGACGGAGAAGAAGAAAATATTGAATGGAAATAGTGGAACTCATTATATAGAAATGCAATATTTGTGGTGGGTCAAAAAGACAATATAAAATACAATATTCACTTTAAATAATAAAAAACATTGTAAAAATAGTTAGACCCACCGGACCCACCTGCCTCCCTGGTTATGCCTTCGGTTCATAAAATCCCTTTAATTATCTTTAACAGGAACACGTTTTGCATAAAAGTTGTTAAATTATTAGAGGTTACACTCGTGTATTTGTTGTAAAGAACCTTAAGACATTAATCTGAAGCTTCTTAAGAAACTTACCACTGAGCTACACGGCTAATCCATCTTTTGCAACACACACTGACCCACCAGATCTGTCGGTCACCTTTCGCACCTCATCGCTTAGAAATGAAGGAACGTCTCCTATTTTCAAACATGGATTTCTTGAGAAAAACACCTTCAGGATCATTCTGTATGTTATTTGATTATGGAGTAAACAGTGTCCCAGCAGTTCCCTTAAGTCCTCTGCCCTGGCCTTAGTCCGAGGACGACAGGGGCATAAGCAAGAGTGCTGTCCAAAATTCTTCAGACCAAGCAAAGATGCTGAAGGGTCACCAAAAAAACGCACCCCAAATCCCCCCTCCACTCCCGCTCTTAAGCCGCTGGCCGCTTTGAATCCTCCGCGTTGCTTCATTTTCTTCCTCTGTGTTAATTCCATCCCTTGTCCATATGCCACCTAGATTACCACATGCTAGTAAAGGCCGTCTGGGCACTGCCTCTTTAATTACAGTGGCAGGACACATCGTTGAGCAGGCTCCGGGTTCAAGCCGAGGAGTCTGTTGCTTATTTGTCAGACAGGGACCACCAGTAGACCTCCAATTAACAGACAAAAGCCTTCACCCTCTTGGTAAGAGTCCATACGGAAGAAAGCGTTGAGGAGGTCTTACAAATGGAGTCTCAAGTAACACCAAGACTTTTAGCATCATCTGTTACACAATTTTCCAGATCTGACAGCTTTATAAACATGAAACATTTTCTTTATTAAAGATTGTGTTCTTTAAAGGGAAGCCTGAGCCAAGTAGTGCTGCGCAATCTACTGATCGTCTTGTTGTGTTCATTACAATATGGTAAACAATTCGTTATTTTAAATTCTTCATTTAAACATTAGTCAAGACTACTTTGAACTTGGAATCTGTCTAACATTGAATAAACCTGCGCATGCTAATTTCACTAGAAAGGGCAGCGGCATGTTCATTAGTATTTATAGGATTTGGTCAGAAAACAAATCATGTGGCCCAAAAATGGCTCAAAATGCTTTCAAATAAAATATTTGACCTACATTTCCATAATAAGTTAAGACTGTCTTGTTGTTATCCTGAAAAGTTTCTATTTTTGGAGATTCGGACAGCAGTGATAAGTGAGATTACGGTCCTAGAAATGACCGAAACAAGACCAGCCCTACTTTCGATTTGTTTTAAAGTCTGAATCTTATCCTCCTGATAACGCTACACCACTTGTTGACAAGTCTGCACTGATGTGTCTGTTCTTTCTGCAGATTATCCAATATGGGTTATTTCCTTTAATTCCCGCTTTTAAGCCGAGCTGGACCATCTTGCTGTCTGTTTTGTTTCTCCTTCAGCCGCGAGGGCTCTGCGGTCGCTGGGCTGATTGAGGCGGGTCACTGGAGCAGTTGGGTCACTGGGTTAGGGGCGTTCTTTCACAGGACTAGCCCCCCATCTCCTCATTAGACTGCTTAATCCTCCAGGACCCATCTGCCAGACGCAGGCCCAAAGAAAGCCAAGCAAAAATGACCACAGTGATCAGAGTCCAAGCCTTGAGCCTGAGCACTTCCTGATTTCAAGATTCATTGATGATTTTTAGTGTTACAAAAACGTTTCCCTGTTGCGCACTTGATTCTGATATCTAATTGTTTAGCTTAAGTATATAAGAAAACTAGCACCCAAACAAGCTAAATACAAATCAATGGCCATGCAGATGAAGTCCAGCACTACTAATTCTTTCACAACCAGGGATAGGGCTATTAAAACCAACTGGGATCAGAAAATCCCTGGTTACGCAGTCTCAAGACAAGCGATTCAATTAAAACAGCCCATTTTAAAGCATAAAGTTGCTTTTTAAAAATAAATATTGGATCGATATCAGTGTCTGTATCAGTATTGGGTGATGTTCAATACTGGAAAGTGAGTATTCGAAAAGAAAATTGGTACCGTGACATCGTCTCAAGTTTTGTCAGAGTAATGTGCAGTAAAACACTAAGATGATGAGCAACAGTCTAAGGAGACTAATACTCTTAGTATCTCTTTGGTTGTGTTAGATATCAATACACAAATCTTTAAATGTACAATTAATAAGCACCCTCATTATTTTGTATGCATTTTAAAAACACAGACAGGATACTGGCTGGTCATACATTTTTTTGCAAAGCACTAGCTTTAGTGAGCTGAGTCCTGATTTCGGTGCTCAGAGCTCCACTAATCTGACCACCCGCTCTGAGGAAAGATGGCTGCGTGTGCTCACGTGACTTAGCCTCCATTTTGGAGCAATTTTAGCGAGCGAGGCTGCACCCGAGCTCCCCGCGGCTCTAAAAGGAAGCGACGGCGGGCCTTTCTCTAAACCCAAACCCGACTGAAAAGATGAAACATCCTAACAAACAGCAGAGGCTTATCTTCCCACCGCAGCTAATATGGAGCGCTCAATTAGATGAAACATGCTCTCCTTTTCAACTCATTTTCGTTCAGTTTCTTCAGGCGATGAATTAACGGGAGGGGAGGGGGAACAACAAGACGTCTTACTGGCTGCGGAGAGGAGAATCACACTCTGCTTCGTCCAATCAGGCGTCCGCGTCAGCGTCAGCTGGGGGCCTTAGCAACAACACTGCTGTTTTTCTGTTTTACGTTTTCCTTGTTTATCTTTTTTCTTTGTTTTCTTTTTTACTATTTGTTCCCTCTTTTAATATCAATGTGTAGCAATGATTGTGACCAAAATCGGTTTATGTTGTATCACTAAGCACATTTGATACATTTTGTTGTATTTTAGCATTAGCAAGTAGCCCGTCCGTATATAAATTATTTTACATGATTAGAACGTAAAAAAGATTGTAGAATCTGTCTAAGAATAAAAATTGTAATAAATGTAAAACAGACTCGACTGTGTTTGGGGGACTGTGTTTTTTTATGGTTTTTATTGGCTGATATCCTTTTATGATGATTTACAGCTTATTTTTACTTTTTGCAGCAGAAAAGGATATCGATTGTCATTTGCATATTTTAATTTTGGATGATGCTAAAGCAAGACCTGAGTGTTCATCTGCTATTGTATTTGCCCCCTTGTTATTACTCTCCCATCCTTTTTTGTTTTTATTGCAGATGTTTGTTTGTATTAGTTGAATCAATACGAGGTCATTAACAAAGAGATTTTACATAAACAGTTTTTGTCCATATATTATTATTGTTATATAAATATATTTGTTTATGTAGATATATTTTTCTATTCGTACTGCGGCCTACCGTTCCTCTCCACCGCTCGGTGGCAATAATGGATTACGCAAACGACGTCCGCATGTGAGCGCGCCCTCGGCTTCTTCTGAGGCAGCGCCAGCGTCTGACGCTGCGGCGTACATTATCAGTAGCCTGTAAGACAGTTAAAGAATGACACAAAGCTGACTCTCGCAACCTTTTGCGATTCCCTTTGGCGCTAACTCTGCTATTAATAAAGCTACTGATGTAGCGCAGCCGCATTCGCAGCACAAGATTTCGTCCTCCCTTCGTAAACAATGGCACAGTGGTGCAGTGTGAGAGATGCTAAGCACACACACACACACAGACACATACACACGCACACACACACATTCCATCCCTCAGCCACTCTAACGCACAGCAGCAGCTGCCTGCTGATGATAAGACACGGCGGACACAGCCATCAACTCTAATTGGCTAATGCAGCCGCCACACGCGTGTCAAGATCTCAGGATATAGCGTAGACGGTCAAAGGTCACTCCTCACTGCCCTGACATCACAGCCGTCAATCAAGCGCTGATGACACCTGGGGGCTCTATCCAAAACAGTGGCCTATTCTCTACATACTGCTCTGTCTTGTGATCTATTCTGCACTGGAAAACAAATTACAATGAATGGAATGCAACAGAAAGGCTGCATCCACTGATATGACCAATGACACACTGTGGCGTTTGTAGATTAATGCTATTAATATGCTGCTGCCCAGGATTGGTTTGGAGGGAACAGAATTTGATCAGACTCTAACAGATCTAGTCAGGAAATTCAAAATCATTCATTCAATCATTTTACAAGGCCATTTATTTCTGAGAGTAGTCCATCAGTGCATCAAAGTCCAATAAATAAAATATGAAATCAATATAAACATACTACCTAGTTATTGTAACACTTTGGCTCACTATAGGTGTCACTGGACACTTAATGCTTACGGATCATTATCAGTGTCAGAAAGAAAACCGTGAAATCACCTCTAAGCATAAATACCCCTACAGCAGTGTTGCTGATTTTTCCAGCACAGGGACGATTTCAAGCACTACCAGGTGCTGCTTTTTAACATATTCAAATCACTGCATGTTCGTCCAGTTTGATTTCACCTGGCAAAAATGCAGTGTGCGGGCCAACCAAATGTTATTTTTTCTCAAGGATTCGAGTGCTTTTGGCGAGGCGTTGTGTAAGTGCTCATAAGTGGAAGTGAATGGGTCTCTCCTGCCTTAATTAGCCCTCGCTGTGCTTATCGCTAAGCTGCGTT
Source organism: Brachypetersius altus (assembly GCA_037974465.1). Lineage (NCBI taxonomy): Eukaryota > Metazoa > Chordata > Actinopteri > Characiformes > Alestidae > Brachypetersius > Brachypetersius altus. Next base: position 14,264,838 of record JBBPDB010000036.1, on the reverse strand, counting down.
TTGGATCTCAGCCAGTTGTAGTGACCTGGCCATGATCCAGACCCGCGCTGTGGCATAATCCGTAAGCCGCGAGAGGGGCAGGTTTGACGGGGTGCGAGAAAGAGGCAAACTCGGCAGCCTAGGCCCATCGCTGTTTATTAAAGATTAGGCAACGCTTAGCCTTCACGGCCTCCGCAATCATTTTTATCTTTGCTGGTTTAATGGCCAACATAGTGATCGTTTATGAGCGAAGGCCGCCTCACAGATGTGCCGCTCGTAACAAAATGGGATAAAATGGCTTTAATCGTTTCATGATGGTTTTTATGACCCATCTGGATCAACGTATGCTAATCAGGTACAACAACATGGCGCTAGCTGCTGTTGCTGTTTGAATTTTGGCAGATTTTCCCAGGTGGTATGGCAACATTACCTCAAAACCATGGTGCAAACCAACCAAACACACTGGCTTAGAGTAAATATCTCGTGAATTAGCTCAGGCTAGATGCGAACTGCTGAGTGCATGTGATTCGGGTTACCCAGTGTGAATGCACAAATGCTCTTCTCCCTCCGAGTACCCATAATTCTCTCTGGCACCCTCGGCATGATTAATGCACAAAGGTATTGATTTTTCTCTCCCCGCCCCAGCTCCCGTCCCGAGCATCCTTTTATTCATCCCGCTAAGCCCTTCTCTGCTAAGTGTGAGTGGAAGATGAGCTAGGGATGAATGCAAGATTCTGCGTTTTACTGAGAGAGGAGAAGAAAAGGAGGAGGCTTTAAGTGTTCTGGCTAGAGAGAGCAAGTGCCTCTGCTGAGCCTGTTTACCCAGGCTATTCTCCGAAGGCCTGCTGACCCATTTTTTTTCCTGGGAATAACAATACGCTGGATGATCGCGGGGAGAAAAATGGAGGAGCTGACTCCAATTGGGCCCGGAGCGCAGTACAGAGTGGAGTCCGGGGGTCCGCCAATGGCGGAGAGAAGAGAGCCTCCATCTCCTTTATGGTTCCACTGGTGAAAATGGCAGCCATGTTGTTCTTTTCTTGCCTAGCCACATGCTTAAAGCCATTAGCCCTCCACCCTTCCAGCACTGCTCAACCCCATTTGAATTCTGCTGGAGTCTCCCACATAGCTACACTGCAGTCAGGGCAGGTATGATGTTCTTATGTTTTCATGCACATCTCGGGGGCAAATTTGGTGGCAAAATCCACTGCCCTCTCTAAAACCCGACCCCAAGTTCATCAAGGCCGTGCTCTTCCAGAAAACAATCAATAACAAGCATAACAAGCTAGTCACAAAATCAATTTCATGAAACCACTACAAACACTGACTAAAACAACATTGTTGCCATGGCAACTAAACCTTTCATCTCCAAAACAGTAATTCTTCAGAAAAAGGAAAAAGCATTCGTAACTCATAATGGAGGTTAATGGAAATGGACATTTAGGATCATTTCTGCTGGTCCACTCATCATGAACTTCTGACACAACATTAAAGAGCAGCTAGGCAAAACATGTCCAAAAATAAAAAGTTTTATTTTCCAACAACAACAGTATAAAGATCATTCACTCGTCTGATCGCAATTCTTTAGAGCCAATCGCAATAATTTGAGCTGCCTACATTTCGTTTCCACTATTTTATTATTTCAGCATTTTCAGCACGGTTAAAGCAAATGTAAATTGGCCGAAATCTTTGACCAGCGGTACAAGATCAGGCGGGCAATCCTTGCTTTTCAACGTTTGTTAAGAAGACCTTTAGAGGGCGCTGGTGAGTAACGTGGCTTTATTTGAGCTCGACTTGTGTTTGTCATTGACACAAAATAGCTAATCAGACCGATTAGCCGTGATGAATACTGGCCATTCCGTGCAGACTCGTTAAATTTACCTCGTTAAGAGAGTGTGCCCCCCCCACACACACACCAAGGCCATGATTAATGATTTGAGAGCAACAGTCCACTTACTGCTCAATGGTTTGCAAAATGTCAGCCGTGCGAACTGTTAAATGGACGATGCCTCAGTAATGTCACCAGTGTATTATCAACCTCTATAAAGTGAAACCCTGAGGCCAGATGTGCAGCGGCGCTGCATGTTATTTCACAGTATCTACCCACCATCAATACAGAATACTCTCTTAAAGGGAAGGGGCTTCGAGTTGCACAAATTGCCTCTATAATATGTGAATGTGTCTGTTGCATTAATCGTTTGTTAATAAGTGTTTATTGTAAATTGTGTTTCTATATTTCTGTATTCTCTGGGTGTGAGTAAAATGGAAGAGATGTCTTTCTCTCTCTCTCTCTCTCTCTCTCTCTCTCTCGCTCTCTCTTTCTCTCTCTCTGTTTCACTCTAATGCCAATGACCAGAGGTCCTGATGCGAAGGCCGTGTGTGCGGAATGAGAAAGGATCCCCTGCAGCAATGTGTTTCGCTGCTACTCGCTGGCCCACACCACAGCAGCCAATGGCCTGATCGGACCATGAGCCTCTGCTGCGGCTGCTGCTATGCACCTAATGCTGCACATGAATAATAGACAACACTGAGAAATTCATACCTGCGGAACTGACTGTCGAACACTTTCGGTTTCAAACATTCTGTCAAATATGCTCTTGAATATTTGAATGTTCTCTGAGGATAAGAATGTGTTTCGTATGAATGATTTAAATCATTTTAAAAACTCAGCAGAATATCAAAGGCTATTTGGTGAGAAAAAAGGTATTAGAGATGGGAATATTTTTGATTATTTGATTATAAATTGATTACTTATGTGAATTCATTCACAGATAATCATTTAATCAACCTAAATGCGGCAATTGTAGTAATTTTTTTAAATGGTTGTAAAGTAAATGTGGAATGACAGCTTTATTTACCTCTTCGTTTCATGTGAAATGTGTATAAAACAAGCACATGTGAAGCTAATGGAGCAGGTTTATGTGGTTTGCTAATGTCTGCAACAGCTATCAATCATTTTTATCTTGTAATGAACAGAACAGAGTGAGTAGTGATTCCAGTGAGCAGCGTTAGTGAAAGAACATGGCGGGATCTGACACATGAACTGTGTGTCCTCAAGGGGGCGTTGTATGTAGTCCACAATTTCTTGAACATTATGTTCAGAAATATATTATTGGATATTATTACCATCCAGAACACAACGATCTCCGACGTGGTGACTTTACAACAAAGATTAAAACAGTCGTTATCACTGATGTACGTCACTCTGGATGAGAAAGCCTGTCAAATGCTGTAACTGTAATGTAAATTAACATGAAGTATTTTAGTTTTTTATTCACTATAAAGGTTTCAGAGGGCAGCTGATGGGTTCAAGTGTTGCAAAAAGAGAGATCTTTTGGTTCACACTCACAGAGGTACCATAGGTAGGACCGTGAACTGTTGCTTTCTTGGGCTTCAACTAAAAAATCAACAATGAAATTATGAAACATTATTTATTAGTCATTCTGGAATTAAACTGTTTGAAAAGCATCACTGGAATTCTAATTATTCTGGAAAATTAAAACTTGCAATGAAAACAGCAGGAGCCACTTCTGAATCAGAACACACACTTGTGTGTAGTTTGGTAATTGGCTTCTTCTCACCACCTCTTCCCTTCCTCATTACCTCTTTACTTTTTACCAACAGTATCTGGTGGTGGACCACAGAGTTCCTGTCAATTTAGTGAAATCTGAAAAGGCTGGTTGTACTCGATTCTCTCACACTACGGTTCCAACATCAAGGCAAACTGTCCTGAACAAAAACACTCTTTCAGAGTTAATATTCCATTGCAAAAAAAGGAAAAAGCATAGCATCATATGACCTTCCTCATGTGAGCCTTATTTATTCATGAAATATTGAAGATGTCCAGGAAACAATGGATTTCAGTTAAAGAGAATTTACTGTGGCCCACACACACTTGCAGCACTCAAAAGCCCCCATTAGAGTCCCAAGTCAGTGAAACTGAAGAGTGGACACTGCCTCGGTATGACACGTGCAATGAATTGTGTCTAAAATCTATTTGTTTGTGAAATATTGCCCCTACCCATCAAATATTTACTACAGGGAAGAACAACAGACTGCAGAGAGGCTAATACTTTCCGACAGCCTCCCCTGAATGGACATATTTCAGATGCCCAGTCTGCACTAAAAAAATGCACAAATATTCAATATACTGACTCTCCTTCTGTAATTTTGGGACGACAAGCAATATCATCTGCAGCCCTTAAGGTTCATATAACATTAAGACATAACACAATGCAATAACAATCTAATCTATATATTTATTCCCATAAAGCCCTCTGCTTATTGTTGGTCTACATTATTAAACAAATCCAATAAAGTCATGTCTGTGATTTCTTCTCCAGCAGATAAATGTGGACTGTCCAGAGAAAATGGCTGCTCGTGCCCCGGGCATCAATGATGTTAGTCCCTCTATTGAGTTTCCTAAACGTCCCTTATAAAGAGCAGTCGCCCCTGAGGGGAGGAAACAATTGTGCAGATGAGTGTTCCATTTAACTGATGTGAATTTTCAAAGCGCTCTCTCTGTGGCTCCAATTGTGAGAGAACTGGGTCAATACAGTGAGGCGAAGTGACACAACCGGGAGAGCCAGCCACGTATCGGACAGGCCAAGGCTAGACCGAGTCCAGGAACGGGCTAGACAGTGGTGGGTGTGCTGCAGACACAGGCAAGACAATTCTATCACTGTGGTAGAAGTGGTTGTTTTTGTTATTGTTTTTGACAAATTTTAAACCCAAAACCGTACCTATGATGAACACAAGTCAAAATCAATGTGTGAATTACAGATGATCTCAGGTCTGTGATATCCTGACTGACCCCCAAAAGTCTCAACAGCAAAATTCAAACGGGGTCTCTGGGAAAATCGAAACAGGGAGCAACATGAAGTGGCTACCACCCACTGATCCCCCACCTTCCTATTCAACAAACTTTTGGGGGGCAAAGACCCCCCTCACTACCACCAGATATTTTGTACACCAGTCCAGATTAATTTCGTTCCAAATATTTGAAATGTTTCGGACAGCGTGAATAATTAGTGCTGCTGTTGGGACTCGTTAAAGAAACAGTGTTTTAACTTCTGGCTTATGTTGCTTATAACACATTCATTCTAGTGCACCTGACTTTTAAATAGATACATATGTGCTTAAATGCCTGAAATTTACTTTAAGCTTTTAATGTTGGAAATAACTTTTCAGCAACGTCTCAGTATTATGATGTGGAGCAAATTATCCCAGGTGGCTCCTTATAAAGCTGTGTGAGGGAATGCCAAAAGCCACAACAAAAAGAAAGAGAGCAACTCTGAAAAATCTAAAACAATTTTAATTTGCTATTATATTAAGAAGAAAAACGTAAACGTAAAGAAAACTCTACTGCGAGTAGATGTGCCCAAACTTTTGACTAGAAGGCTGCAGAATGACTGACTGCTCTGTTAACTCTGACAGCGAGCACATGTGACACAAGTCCATGAAACCCCTCAAAGCAGATCGATCAGAAACCTGGCAGCCTGTCAAGAGCTGAAGAAGACCATGGGGTCCTACCTGAGACGAGGGGGACTGTGTCTCTCTCCCATGACACAACAGTGACGTATTTCTCCACTGAGGAAGGAATAATGCACTTGAAGACCGCTACACTGCCTCTCATGGCTGTCTGGTCCGCCACCCGGACCGTATAGGGCTCTCGTAAGACTGGACACAGAGCAAATACATCAAATGAACAAAAGTACAGACACAAATTCAAGCTTATCTATTTTGTTAGAAACATTTACATCCTGGTTCTACTGCTGATATAACGTATATTTGCAATGGAATCAGACTAATGTTACTGGCCAAGTGACTACATTTGACGTAAAGGACATTCAATTGAATGTGATATAATAATGTTTAATTCATTTGATTTCAATGTTAAAATAGTCCTTTAAAATCCAAGACCTTAGGAACATGTAGGTTGGGTTATGGCTTAGGCCGGAACAATAAGTAATTTGGAAAAATCTTTTTAACTGTAAAAATAACAGAATAACTAACATTAAATGCTGATATTTTTCAGTAACACTGAGTAAAACTTAGGACAGTTTCCGGAGGGGTTTAGATGGGATCAAGGTTCTGAAGTAGAGGGTCCAGCTCCACCACATGACTAGCCCTGCAGCAGAGCTTCAGCTTCATCTCAGTGAAGCAGTATTATGGCCTAAACCTAATTATTGACTGGAAAACAATTTACTAACATGCTACTAAAAAGCAAAACTGAACTCACCGGCCTTAATATGAACATCTTGGCTTCTAATTTTCCCTGAAGGATTTTCCGCAGTGCAATAATACGTGTTGTCGTGGATCACTTTGCTATAGCTGGAGGGAGGGAAGTGGAAGATTTGGAGCGTGCCGTTGGGGTGCACGTGACGGATCCCTGGGACGTTATAGCTCTCTTCGCCGGTTGCCAGGTACCAGCGCAGCGTGGCTGGGGGCACAGCGGCTGCGGGACAGGGCACCAGCGTCCCTGTGGTGCTGGCGTACACTACCTCTTGCAGAGATGCATTGACAAAATACAAGCTGGAATGTAGATCTTCACTGAAAACTGCAAGAGAGAGAAGAGAAAGAGAATGTGTCAATTTTGCACCTTTTTGCAATATACATGTAATGCACACACGCTACATGCTGTTTTCCATAAAAAAGTATCAAGTTTCCAGTACTTATTATATTAGCTTCATAAAACCAGTACTAAACTACAGAAGCCCATCCTTCAGATGCCAAGGATTACATTTGGCTTCAAACTATCGCAGACCAGGAAGCCTTCTTGGCCCAGTTGTGGCTCATCCCTGTTGGGACATGGTGCTTGTACATTTATGGCATTTATCAGAAGCTTTTATCCAAAGCAACTTCCATTCCCTAACTACCGGGAGCAATCTCACTGGAGCAACTTGGGCTTATAGGTCTTGCTCGGGAACCCAGTGGGGGTATACTGAAGATAGGATTCGAACACAAGACCTACTCTCTGTTGGGATGGGAAGCTTGTACTATTTCTTAAACCAGGATACACCTTTTCAAGATCTTTAGGAACCAAATGCATGTAAATCAAAGGTAAAATTACACACTGGTATAAACACAAGCAGCGTACAATACGATACCAAAGGGCAAAAAATCGAAGAGCAAGCTAACCCCTTCATACACTTCTAAAAGGTTGGAGCTGAACTCCTTTGAAGTCCTAAATCCCCTAAGACTTAACTTAGCCTTTAGAAAATCCCCTGCCGCTGCAAACTGCACTTTGCTGGACTGATCTACGGGGAACGCTGAGCAACTTCGCTGCCTATGTGCCTTTTACACATAATGGAGTTTGGAAGATCCAGACTCAGCGCAGTGGCAAAGCTTCTTTTGTCTCAAAACACGTTTTTGAAAACATATGAAAAATTCAGAGCCCCTTTTTTCCAGGCTGACTGATGATTCTCCAACACAACAAATTTCTGATGGACGGCCAGCCCTTGGGATTGGAGACAGTAAAAGCATTTGTTGTTTTTTTAGCGCTTCAGGGTCAAGGCAGAGGCAGAAAATGCAATAAAGTGCTGGAGAGCACTCAGACAATCATACGCAGGTACAGTGGTGATTAACAGAAAACGCAAACCAGCCACTGTTTACCTCATTCTGCTCCTCACATCAGGTTTTTTGGATTCATTTTGTTGCCAAATGTACTAGACAGTATGATTAAAGCATCATATAGGACTGTACAGCATGTCCAGGGCCTTGCAAGTGATGTTCAAGATGCATTAAAAACAGATACAGGCTCTACAGATACAGTAAGTATCAAGGTTACATCAATGCTGCATGTTTAGTGCCACATTTATTTGAGAAATAAAACCGTTTTTGAGAAAGTATGTTATATGTAAGCTGTTTTAGTTCCTCAGATGTATCGCCAAACAGTGCAATGGATTATACAATAAAAAACACACCATTATTTTTCTGAAAGGAACGTCAACAAACCTTTGTATCAGTCATACTTAGATCCTTAACATCACAATTTAATTATTTCTTTTACTATAGTGAACACTGTTAACCCACTTTCCCTGTTTGACTCTTATAGCAGTCTATAGCAGTCAAGGTTGAAACCCTGATGCTTACTAAAATACATACAGTCAATAACTGTATATATGACATATCTGACCCCTATGATACATAAACAAATCAATTACAAATATACACAAACAATCATATACTGTATATAAGTGAGATATACAGTATTTGTATTTATGTATCTGATATAAACAGTCATATAGACTGTTTATACAGACTGCATATATGCAATATTTGATATACAGTGTCCAGTGTTCAGAGTTCACAGTCTCAGTTGTTCGTGGATTCTTTTCTAGAACTGAAATAAAAATTGTTTGCAGAAATGGCAATTATATTCTGCATGTTTTTTGTTGCTTTTTGCAGTTACATTTCCATATAAAATATAACTGAATAAATAGTTTAGTACTGTTGAGAGACACAAAGCAACCGTACACTGACTGCTGCCTGGTGACGCATCTCTGGCAGCTGCAGTCCAGCGTTCCCACATCAGAACAGTTTTCCACTGGAAGCTTCTTGAGTGCTTTTCTTTTTGCTCTTCTTAAAGCCCTGTATGTTTTTTTTACTAACCCTAACCCTAACCCTGTTGTTTTTTTGTTTGTTAAATTACGCTTTTTTTTTTTTTTTTTTTACCACATTCAAATTCACGCCTTTTCACAATTCACGGGTGCTCTTGCGAAGTTACCCCCGCAAACAGGACATTTGAAAAGGCACTCATTCACAGAGTAAACTCATGAAACAAAAATTTAAAAAGTAATTATTTTGCAGGGCATGGATAGGGTTGGGTAGGGTCTCTTAGACTCAATAGGTGAATTACAGATAGTGTTGAAGGAATGCACTGATTACTTGCTTTTTTCTTCCCAATTTTCTCCCCAGTCCATCCGCTAGCAGGGATCCCCCAGTCACATGATACCACTAACATTGGGAAGGTCTTCCTGATTCATGTGATTCCTGATTCATATGCAGCGTCACCACGTCTTTCTAATTGTCACTAATGTCACTGGACAGCTCAACACGCTTGGAGGAGAACACTATCCGCCAATTCTGTTATGTCAACTAACGTATTACCTAGCATGTTGCTAAATGTTACCTAGCATATTACCTAGCATGTTGCTACATGATGGGGGAATCCTACCCACCCTCAATCTCAAGGTTTCCCAATGATTGGGCCAATGGTGAGCCAGCTACACCACCCAGGAGCCATTGTTAACCTCTTAAGGCAGTGTGGGCTAAATTAAATTTGGTGAAGATGCAGCATCAGCATTCAAGTACAGTCTTGCTATTTACACCACAAAATTTCAGCATGACCACAATAAAATTGATGACATGGTCTCTTCACTCAAGATATCATTTCATTGTAAAGTTCATTCCTTTTAGCATTGACCTATTTCACAGTGCAAATAAGAAACATTACTGAGCTCTTGTACTGAGATTCTTAACCCCCCAAACCCCCTCCTACCTTTGAAGTGTCTAATGATCTTACCATCGTTAGACAGAGCTGATCAGACAGAGCTCTTCAAATATGAATGTTCATCAATCTATTATTCATTAAGCCCTTCTTTTATTCCTGTCGGCAAAGTCATAGCTTTTCAAACAGTTTGATTTAAAGCTGCCCTCGTCTACTCCGAACAACTTCCACGTCACTGTGTGTTTTCATCTCGCCACCATGAACATTTTAATCCCCGATTGAGGATGACTCTGAGGCTCTGGTTGGGGCAGGAGTGGCTAATATGTCCAGGCCACCGGATGACAGCTCAAGGGCACGGAGCCTCGTAAAGTGAAGGTGAATCGCTGGGGGCTGGGGCGGGGGTCTACGAGGAGGGCATAAAGGTGCTGACTCTGAGAAAAAGCGCAAAGACGGCCGAGGAAAAATACCTGGTACTGCAGTATTTTCTCAAATTGTCATATCAAGCCGTGTAGACGATCAGTCTGCTTGTCGGTGAGGTGGAGAACTGCGGGAAGCCAAGCAGCAGCTATATGTGGGTTTTCATCTTCGCTAATCAAACGATCGAACATCAAAAGGGTGTTTAATATGATTCAATTCGAAAATAAACTTTTAGGTGAATTGCCCAAGTGCCCATTGCCCATTCTCTGAGTGGGTGGAACGGTCCTCCCTCTCCCTCCATCATTCAGTGTGATGTTAGCCTTTAAGGGCAAAGGCTAAGTGTTCTCCTCCAAGCGTGTTGAGCTGTTTAGAGATGCAGTGTTAGCAGAAGTTTGAGAATATGTGGGGTCTCTTCATGTATCTAGATGCTACTGAATTGCTGAAAAATTAGACCGTCCTTATTTTTGGTTCGATCTCACCTCTAACACAAAGGCAAAGAGCTGAAATGTGGAAGTTCTGGAGGGCTGCAACCACAAGGACAATATTTCTTCAGGACTCACCAGGTGGTCCCTATTTTTGCCTGATTACACACAGAGACGAACCCTAGACCTTTTGTTCTTGGAGGAGGGGGGCGGGGGTCATTGTTCTAATGGTTAAACACTTTCTTTTCATACAAAGCAGAATGATGGCTTTGCCTTTGAAACACATCACTGTTCTCTGCTGATAGTGTGTAACCAGCCATCTCTGCCCCCTTTCGAAACTGCCCAGGCGATTTATTTAGGTAAATGTGCGATCAATACTAACTAAGAAAACTGCTGCAGCAGCGGCGGCCTCCCTGCCTAACCCCCCATTAACGTCTGCGGAAGACCATCCGGACAACTAAAGGTCAGAACACTGCGGCCCACAACAAGCACAGCTTTTGGAATTCCCTTTTCAAGCTTTTATTTGAAGCTTTGAAGATCGTACAATATTGGACTGATTTAAAAGTTCAGCCTCTGTTGCCGTTACATAAAGAGGGTGTTTATAATCCGAGCCCCATTCATACGTACAGTGATTACGAATCTAGAACCTGAATCTAGGTTCTGGTTCTGTTAATTCTAATCACTGGTTGTCAGCTGACCTGTAGATGAACTGACTTGACACCCAGCTCCACATTCACAGCCATAACAAAACCCAGGACTGGAAATGGTCCAGATTTGTCCCGTCTCCTGTCCTGGATCCTGGACTGTATGGATGACATTTTTTGGTTTTGCTCTCTCTCTGTTTTCCATCTCCCTTTCTTCTCTCTCTCATTTTTTCAACCTCATTTTCTCTCATGTCCTTCTCTTTCTCCTCTATTCTATTCTATACCGTTCTGTTCTCTCTCTCCCTGTTTTCCTGTCTCCTCCTTTCCCATACTATCATCTTTTCTTTCTTTCTTTCTTTCTTTCTTTCTTTTTTTCTTTCATTTACAGCCATAACAAAACCCAGGACTGGAAATTGTCCGGATTGTCTCAGGTCTTGGATTTGTCATCACTCTAGGCCCGATCCTGGACTGCCTCTCAGAACCTGGAATAAAGACCACATTTTTCGGTTTTGCTCTCTAGTGATCAAACCACAGGCCAACTGCTGTCTCAGTCTGGCTCTAGTGGAAATGTATAGCCCATCAGAAAAAACTGAACTGAAAAGATGCTTTTGTCTTTTCAAAGGAAAAAGCAGAGGCCAATAAAAAATGAGTAAATATAGCAGCAGCCAGGAATCAGGGCCGCAGAGATGGAGCATCCCCCTCACAACGGTGGTCCTGGTGTCCGCCGGTTCCCGGGTCCGGTCCTGACCGCGGTGTCGTTGTTTGAGACCCCCGATAGGCAGGGCCTCCCTGATGGCTTCGCTGTGACAGACACCGTCGCAGCTCCAGGTAATTAAAGCAGTGCTGTTTGTGGAGCCTGAGGGTGGTGTGTGTGTGTGTAAGTGTGTGTTTGTGTGTTAGGGGGGGGGGTCGCCTGCCCGGAGGCCTCCACAAAGCCCAAATGCAAAGAAGCCTCGGCGCCCAATTTGCTCTCATGAATATTAAGCACAGGCCGCGAGGAAGTTAATGGACCCCCACTCATCGGCAATTATGTAAAGACGGTGACATCGCTGTGATGTAGAGAGAGGTTACAGCCCAACAGCACGAGAACCATCAAAACACACGCTCTCTCTCTCTCTCTCTCTCTCTCTCTCTCTGTCTCTCTTTCTCCCCCTCCCTCTCACCCTCTCTCTTTCACTGAGACTGCTTTACCCCCCTTCCCTGCCTCTTCTGACTCCCTTCCTCCCACCATGTCTTCTTTTCTCCCTCCTCCCTTTCTCTTTTCCTTTCTGTCTCTTCCTCTATCTCCATTCTTCTCTCTTGTCTTTTTCTCTCTACCTCTCTTTCCTCTCTCTGTCTCTCTCTTTATCTTCTCTTTCCCATTCTCTCCCCAGCCTTCCCCTGCATCTTTGTTTTCCTTCCCATTCTTTCCTTATCAGTCTTTCTCTCTCCTCATCCCTCTTCTCACCCTCTTCTTCTCTCTTCCTCTCTTCTCTTCTTTTCTTTTTCTCCCCCCCCTCTGATTTTCTCCCTCTCTCTCCACTTTCCACCTGTCTCCTCCTTTCTTCCTCCTTTCTTTATCATTCTCTCTCTCTATATATACATATATTTCTCTCTCTCTATCCCTAGTTCTTTCTTTCTCTCTCTCTTGCACCTGTTTTTTCACTTTCTCGTTTCCCATTTTCTCACCTTTCTTTCTTTCTTTTTCTTTCTTTCTGTATTTCTGTATTTATGTGTTTCTTTCTTTCTCTGTTTTCTTGGTCATTCTCATTCTCTCTCTCTCTCTCTCTCTCTCTCTCTCTCGCCCTCTCTCTCCCCCCCTCCTCCTTTCGTGTCTTAAGTGAGACAATCTGAATATCATCTAAACGGCGCCGGAGCAAATGCTCATTTACAGCGTCCCCGCGGTCGCGGTAACGAGATCAAACGGCCACTGCAGATCTGAATCAATTACAGCGGCGGCGGGATGTTGACGTCTGAATCCGGCCTGAGATGAGGAAGCGTTCGGCGGGAGCTAAATGAGCCTCCCTCGGCTGTCGCCCGCCCCGGACTCGCCGCCCGCTAATGCCTCATCAGCTCACGCGCCCACTGTGCACCATGAATATATGAATTGATACGCACTTGATTTCTTCTCTTGGGTAACACATTGTTTCGCAACATGCTCATGCCACACCATTTCTTTCCTCTAATCCCTGAATGGAAGCATTTGTAAGAATAACGAGGGGCTTACAATGTGCTCTACTGCCTGTTGATGGTCAAAAAAAAAACAACATGTGTGGCCACGACTTAATAAGGTGTGGGAACATGATGATTAAAGGGCCAATATCAGAAAAATATTGAATTTCCTCTATTTTTTCAAATAAAGGAGCTTGATATGGCAAGTAAATATTGTTATAGTTGAAGAACATACTGTTCGATATACAGAAATGAAGCTCATTGTGACTTTATTGCTTTTGTGATGTCACAAAAACCAATTCATTTGTAAATATTTGCAGCAAGTGATTTTTAAGACACAATACACAGTAGCCAGTCAGAGAAGTGGTCATTTATGCATATAAGACTTAAAGAAACAATAATAAAACAGGCTCTAAGGCATAAGAAGAGGCTTGGAAAATATATTTTTTGGTTTTTGGTACACATAAGATCCTCGGAAAGATAATAGAATGTAAGAAAAAAATGGATTTGAGCCTTTTAAGTGTTATTCATGATTTAATAAGGGCTGAAAATGAAATTAAGTCAAATACCAGTAAACAATTTTCAGAAATATTCGAACATTAGCTTTGTGACTTTAATGCAAAAGTAGACACCAGAGAAACACCAGATGTAATGGGTAAAGGGGAAATGACATACATGCATATATATGATCCAAATGGTCCTGAGGTTAAATGTTCTTTCGGGTCAGATGATGAGACTCACTGCCCCGCTGAAGGCTACTCAGCTTCAAAAGACATGACCCCCAGCGCCTCTCCTCCACCCACCCCCCACCCTGCCCCTTCCCAACCGCCCCACAGGCAGATTTACTCAATACTGAGCTTGGCTCCGCTGCAGCACCTCCCCATCTTCCTGTTTACATCGCCGTTCATTTACAAAAGCGCCTCAAAGTGACAAGAATAATACAAAGTGATGCCACCCAATATTCATCAGACAACAACAGTATATTAATGAATGAATGAATTCTTCGTCTCAGCATTCAGTAATATTTTGGGTTGCATTGATTAATTACGTTTTGAAAACCATTTGACATGCAAATGAACCTTTTTTACCTTCATTAATTTCCCTGAGCATGTCAAGGACAATTCATCAGTTCTACGTTCAAGGCTACATTCTTGTTCTTCCATCTTCCGTCAAAATGTAATGAGCTTTCCTCAGCCCTCTCAGTTCTGATTACATCACCAGTGGGTGGAGCAAAATAACAGCAACCAACAACATCATGCTTCGCCACATCCCACCAAGTATTGAGAGAAAAAGGCCCAGTCAGCTTAGAGAGCCCCACTAACACCATGTCTCGGAAATACGTCGCAATTCAGAAGGAAAATCCAACTCAGGGTGGGTTTCATCAACAGCTAAGAAGCCAGATGTAGCCAGATGTAGCCTTTCACACCTGTACAGCAACCCTGAGCTTTACCTGGGCGACCTGCATTGTGAACGCAAATGTCTGAATCAGTCAGAACAGCCATCAAACACACTTCTTCTCATCCAGTCCCCTTTGACAAAGTTCACGTAGCACCTGATTGCATCCACGTGTTAATGGAGTTGGTCACTGTCCAGAGAATCCAAAGCAAACTGATGGTTCTGTTGATGTTCTCAAGTGACGGGGGTGAAACAAATATCCGAGAAGAAAAATGAAGAAAAATGGTCATTTACATGACGACGCCATTGAAGTCCTATTAGAGAGACAATTGGAACCAGGAGCTTCAGTCAAAATTCAAGGATTCGCATGAACCAGCTATGGGAGAACATCATGTCCAGGCTCCTACACACACTACCCAGGTGCCACCCCTCTCCTTAACCACACATGGACAATCTCCCGCTGTGTGGCACAGCTTTAAAAGGGCGACTTTTACAGAAAAATCGAGAAGCATTTACAACACCGTAGCCGTTTTCACATGTGTCTACAGAATCTGGACCCGATGTTGTCTGAAGTGAAAACGGCTACAAATATATTTACCATTTTGCAATATTACCCTTTTTTTTTTTTTATTTACTCTGTATTAAAACTATTCTGTTTTGCCATAATATATACAATATACATAAAAAAAAAACATATACCATAATTTGTTTTTTTATGTCATTTGGGAAATTACACGTGTTACTAAATTAAAAGGTTGTGTAAATGTAATCTGGATGAATTGAATTAGAGTTGAATTGAATTAGCACACCCTGACTGTTCATTGTACTGATATATATTGAATGTACCAATAACACTACAGTGACTACGATCATCATATTATATTAGTGCAGGATCAGAATCGGCATAATCTTTACTCCAGACACAGGGATGGCAGTCGGGGGAGTTTATTGTTTGATTTTATCATAATTTAATGGCATAAACAGCCTGAGCCAGGTAAGAGCACCCTGAATGTTGCTGATATTCCGATTTTGAAGCCATAATAAAAAAGCTACTGTGCTACAGAGGCATAGACAAATTGATTCTAATCAGACGCCTATATTTCATATATTTCATATAATTTCCGCGGAACGGAATTCTAGATGATTCCATAATAACTACCAGAAATTCTGATGCTTTTCACTCTATTCGGCTAATTTGAAAATCTGCATCTGCGTCAGAATTTCATGACGAACCGACCAATAAAAAGATGTGTCCAGAAATGCACCTCAGCACATCAGCGCCCGCTGAAAGCTGAGCGTGTCTCCTGTAAAAACACCGTTTTGGAGATCTTTCGTTCTATCAAAAAAATGAATTTCCAAAAACGAAGTGTTTTCAAAACAGTTACCAGAGCTTTCTGTTCAAAAAGCTTTAAAAAAAACTGCTAGAAATAGATATTTACGGTACCTTATTTAAAACAGCGTGCGTTTTAACCATTTTCAATTTCTTACTGTTCCCAAAATACTTAGATTCTAAATAAACTGTGGGAAAAAAAAACCATCAGGGAGTGGTTACATTTATAACATTTCAATTTACACAGTGTAATTTATTATTGGATAAAAAAAATGTGATTATAACATTTTGGCCAGGTTTCTTTTTCTTTCAATTTAGCATTTGATTTAGCAATATTTATATATATATATATATATATATATATATATATAGTCTTTTAACGTAATGCATTTAACACTATACAGTAAACCGTGATGCTGTGTTCAGTATATCAGTGTGTCCTGTATTACTGTAGTTTCATCAGAAACCTGGTTTGATTCAATCAGTCCTTCCTTTAATTAATTCAGGAGCTACTGATGGAGTTTCACCATCCAAACAACAGCTGGAGGAACCGAGGAGGAACCTGTGTTCTCCTCACCAGCTCACACAGTATCAACTACCTTTTACACACAAAACAAATCTTGATACTTTTTACTGCTTTACTGTTTGTTTGCATTTGTTCTAAGGTTTACTTTACTAGCAGAAAGACGCTTTCGTTATCACACACCGAGAAAAATGGCTTGAAGCAATTTGCACAGGTGTCTAAGACTATTGTACGAGACTTTGTGTCATGGGAGCAAAATCATGGATCATAAATATCAGGGGCATCTGGCAATTTTCCTTCAGAAAACCTGAATCGGTCATAAAAATTCACGACCGGGGCATCGCTGGTTCAGACAATATATCGTCCGGCACTGCAGGAAAAAACACACAAGGCTTCTGAGCGCTGGGACAGATAGGACGCTGTTTTCATCTCTCTGATATATTACCCTAGAGACCACCCGTCTGACGCAACCATAAATCTTCTTGATAGACACTTGGCAAATTGGGGCTATATGCATAAGAGGGAAGAGTCGCAGGGAAGAAAAAAAAAAACCAGAACGCTATTTCAAGAGAACACAAGACGGGGGTTAAAATAAGATTTGAATTGTTCTTTTCCATTTTTCCCCTTTTAAAACCAGACGTTTTCTGTCCTCTTCCCCATTTTATTCCAGCCCTCCAGTCCCGGGTCGTCCCTCTTCACGCTCGTTTAGCGGCGGCGGAGGTGAGCGCTCCGGAAAAGCGAGGCAGCCAAGCGTATGTAAATGTATTCAGAGCATTTAGTACTCAGGATTAATCGAATTATAATTTAATCATCTGATCAAACAGCAATTAGCATAATCACTTCTGGGGACGGGCTGATAGAGAGGGAATGGAAACATAACAGACTCAAGGCTAGCGACACTTTAATGAGACGCTGGCTGGCAGCGCCGATAATGTTGCACATTTCTGGGTGTTGAAATTCTGCCCTTTTTAATACAAAATGCTCGTTTCACCCCCCCCCCCCTTACATACACACACACACACACACACACACATTGACACACACAGACTCTATTCAGCAGCCAGACAGCAGCCACAGGATTAAATGACAGCAGACTGCACTGGTCAGATCTGATGTGTAAGAATAAATATACAATGGAGGATAAATCAATTTGCACATTTTCTTAAGAAGAGTTTATTTTTTAAGGTCATTAAAAAAGGATCAAATATTCACCTTTTGGTCTAATTTCCAGGTTTAGGTTTAAATTAGAGATTAAAAGGTCCTTTAACAGAAGAATCAAATGTACAGTTTCAGGTCTCATGTAATGAGGGTTTGTGCCACATTAGTCTTTGCAGCACATTAGACTCCAGTAAAACCTAAAAAAGGACATTTTAGACACCAGACATATAGGAAATTTTCACCAAAATCAGGTTTTTTTTGCGTGCAACTTTTCCAACTTAGAAATAAAGATGTCACTGTCAGCACAAAATCTTGCACAAATTTTCCTTAGTAATTAAAAATACCCACCTTCTGTAATACTTTGTTACAAAATTACGCAATGGAAGAATATATATATATATCAAAACAAAAAATCAAAACATCCTTTTTTATTCCTGTTTATTCTTCTGTCCTGAGGCCCGAGGGTAAATTGCGGTCACCCTGTACCACCTGACCACACATTCGACAGTACTTCGATGACATATATATGCTCCACTAAAAAGAAACGTATCAGTTTTATTGAATTTTTTAATTAAAATTGAAAAATTTAATTTTCAGGAAGATAAAATTCTATGAAACATTACAAGGTCATCTGAAAACTTTCCCTAACAGCTATGACTCCTGCACATGCTTTCTTCTGTCAGTTTTTCCAGGCATTCATCAAAGACCCAGAAGCCTGTGATGCCTCAAATCCATCCAACTCCTTTCAGAGCAACAAGGCTGGGTTGACACTTGGATGAAAACAAGCCATTCCACATCTTTGTGCTGTCCAGGCACAGCTGTTTTCTTACGTCAGCTTCAGTTGAGGTCAGCGATAGCCAACGGTAATTTAACCTGAAATTTAGTTCAGATTCTAAACTTTCAATCCATGCCATATTTGTGTGCAGGCACAAGAAAATATATTTAATTAAAATTTGAAATTGGATATTTATTGTTTGTCCTTTTTACGTTTTGTGTTTTTGTCATTTGCTGCCATTATTATTTCAGCCACAGACTCACCAGCATAAAGTGCTCCACTGCCTTCCACCCCATCAGACTCATAACTCCTCCCCCTTTCATACATCTGCCCATCAGACTCTATAACTCCTCCCGCTTTCATACATCTGCCCATCAGACTCTATAACTACTCCCGCTTTCATACATCTGCCCATCAGACTCCATAACTCCTCCCCCTTTCATACATCTGCCCATCAGACTCCATAACTCCTCCCCCTTTCCTACATCTGCCCATCAGACTCTATAACTCCTCCCCCTTTCATACATCTGCCCACCAGCCTCTATAACTCC
>JBBPDB010000036.1:14210390-14223910 GCA_037974465.1 Brachypetersius altus | reverse complement strand
ACGAGCTTCTCTTCCTAAAGCTCATATATGATCTTATCTGAAGAAATCTTAACGAGTCAGTTGTCTCTAGTTCCACTAGCAGAATTTGTCACTTATTACAAGCAAATAAGCCTTGAATTGGTTCTTATTTTCGAAGGCAAATTTTTTGCAGTGCACATATTTTTAAAGACAAACTGTTTTCTGAACTTTTCTGAAAAATCTTAGTCCCAAACAACAACGATCTATTTACTAGAATATAAAAGGAATGAACAAGCCACTCCCACACGTCATGATAAAGCAGCATAAAGTTAGATGTCAGACGCCTCGAGGACATGTGAGCATTCGTACTGTTTGCAAATCTGCATGAAGGCAAGGAGAGCTACTTTAAAGTATCTAAAGCAGAATATGGAAACACCATTTGCATCACTGTAGTTCACCATTCTGAAGTGTGGAAATAGCAAAAATAAGTAAAACTCTTAGATAGAGGAAGACGTTTGACTGGTGGATAAAAACGAAACTCGTTGGCAGCATTAATGCCAATCTGTGGCGAAGGATGTGCCGAGAGTAAGACATTTAAACGGTTCAGAAATCTCCGCATGCGATCTTCAGAGGAAAGCCAGAGACGGTGACGTTGCTGCTGTGTGCCATCGATGCGGTGCTGCTTTGGGAAAACTTCATAAACGAGTGTAAATATGCGATCCAGCGATGATTTCCCAGCTCAGGCCGTGTAGATGAAAGAGGAAAACAAGCCTGATCCCCCATCCCTCCCTCTCTCTCCCATCACACACGGCTTGAGTTATTGTCTCTGGGCGAGTGTGTGACACACACGCCGCAGACCGAACGTGGCTGCCTCCCGCCATGTGGACGACGAGGTGTGGGAGATTTATGACGCCTCGGCCTTTGATATCTGGAGGGAACCGTTTGAGCGCGAAGCAGAAGCGCCTCATGAACCCGTCCAAGCGCTGTTTCATCTCCGACAGGCTGCGCGCGTCGCTCCCATCTGCATCTGTTTATCTCCAGCTTTTTATGAACTGCTTGCTAAGAGCAAACCTTCGAAATATTAGCTCAAAGTCTGAGGCTACATGCTCGTTACTGGGGTGGACTGACGGTTTTGTTACCTAAATATGACACAGACCTGATTTATGCTGAATTCGTCCAAATCAGAGGTGAAGCACCCTTTAGCTCTGGTCCTGGATCAGACACAGGTCCGATACATGCAGCTGAACTGAGGAATCGAGAACGCTTTTGCTAATCGATTAGTATACAGAGTATATTCACGCGTCAGCGACGATGCATTTGCATAGCAAACAAGGTACGAAGACAGTTCACTTGAAATTTCACTCAGGATGGAGCTGATGGAGCTGATGGAGCAGAAATGGCAGGAAGGCATTTTCCTCCAGCAGCGTTACATTAACAGCAGTTGCATGCTGTGTAGTGATGCCCCATGTCTCAGTATTGGTGGTATCTTCTGATGGGTTAGGATTTCACTAGAGGGTGGGACTTCGAACCCAAAGAAAACTTACTTGCAGTTTCTGTAGGTCGGATCTTCAGTAGCACCTGGAGGTAAACAAGTAAAGCCGCTTCGTCGCCTTTAATGTACAGAGCAGCTTCCAGCTGAACCACGAAAGGGTCGATATGATTTTGAAGTCATAGTCAGGCCAGAACAAGTAACAGACCCCAGCAGTAGATTGTGGACTTATTTGAATACATTGCTATATTGTTATTATTTTAACAAGGCAGTTAAACTGATTTATTAACCCTGTAGCAAGGAGTAGCAGAATTGGCTTCCAGTTTCCTGACATGAGCATGTTCTGCTCTCTGGTTTGTATTTGCTTATTTGGGACGTTAATGCATCACTGCTCAAAACGTGTCACTGAAGAAAGGCACCTTGCACTGCAAAACCTCCTGATCTAACTAAGACTAAGCCTTATTTCCAGCCTAAAAGTCTTCTTGCTCTTGTTTTGAGAATAATATACTCTATAAGAGCAGACTGTGTAAGATTATTAAGATTAAGGTATTTTTTTCAGAAATCTTATCAAGTGTAAATATCGTACTGCACTGACAGATAATTTCACTTGTTTCTTTAAATAGAAAAAATATTAGAACTATCTTTATATACAATATAATAGCAAAAAACAAGATAAAAAATTAGAAATAGGATTGCAAGTCTTAGTTAGATCAGGAGTTTTTGCAGTGTAAATGTTATAATCCCAAACCAAATCTGAGAATAATCATTAAGCAAGTGCAAGAACATCCCATTTTCATCAGAGAGTGTGAGGAGACGTTTCTCCATGGACTACAGAGCAACATAAACAACGTTCAACAAAGTGCAAAGTGCAAACAGAAACCATACAGCGACGTAACGGTATGGTGTGAATGGGATGTAAACCTTCCAGAGCAACGGTGGGCAACTCTGGTCCTGGAGGGCTGTGGCTTTCGTGAATTCCCTGTTCAGAAACACCTGATTCACCAGTTAATAGTCAGGTTTAGTGAATGTGTTTTAGGAGAACTACCACCAAACTGGGCTGGACCTCCAGGACTGGAGTCGCCCACCCAGAGTGGCTAGTGTCGCACCAGAAGTATTATATCAGCCCGTAATGTGACAAATGCGCATTCCCTTCTGTACTTACTACCGTTTAAGGCAGCTGCTGTGTCTTCAGTCCTGACTCCAGCCATGCAGTGCTGAGGGGCTGCTGACTGGGCGAGCATCCCCTCCAGCCTCTCCAGGGTAGCCTGGCCCTCCACCGTCAGCTGGGACATTCCCTCTTCAAACGAGTAATAGGTGGGCAGGTCGATCTGGCCTTGCTCTGTGGGCCGACATAACAAGTAAATAAAAGCTCATGGTGTTTGTCATTGAAAGGTGAGCCTAAAAAAACTCACCCGCCTCTTCGACATCATACTCATCCCCATCGAAATCAGAGTCAGAGTCTTCAGGATCAGGATGAAGAGCCTGACATTCCGACATGGCAGTGAACATCGTCTCCACTGCAGCAGACAAGACCAGAATATGATGATCGCTTTTTTTTTATCTCCTCGGGTCCGCTAGCATTATTTGTTTAGTGCTGAAAACGGCTATATTTTTATTTTTCCAACTTCTTTATATCCATTCAATTTAAACGGGCCGTTTGTCACTGATCCTCTTTGTGGCTTTTCTCTCTTTGTGGCTTTCGAGCGGTAAATCTACTGAGGTCAGGTCTTTATCTCCATCCTAGATCTGGAGGTTGCCCTCCTTCTCGTAATACTATTTTGTCTAAAGATAAGAACGGATAGATTTATTGCACTGAAAACAGTAATAGGTGCACACGCCTTTCAGTTTAACCTGAATGGAAAAAAAACAACTTACTTTCCCATCAGTGACAGACTACACTGTTTCACTGTTTTGCAAGTGACATGACAGAGCAACACTTTACATCCATTCAATTTAAACAGGCTGTCTATTCAAGATGTATATGCAAATTATCTACATTCTGATTGGCTGCCCTTTGTTGAACTTTACTGCCCTCAAAAAGTCAGTCCCAGCTGAACCACTCAGTATAGCTACGCATGGGCGGCTTTAAACCGCAGGAGGCGGAATTAGATGTAAACTCAGTGGCTTTCACAGGATCACGAAAACTGAATTGAGAAGAGGTTGTGTTTTTGCTGCTTAATGTCCATACAGGGACTGTGTGTGTGTGTGTGTGTGTGTGTGTGTGTGTGTGTGAATGATAACACCTTTTATGATATGAGTCCTTTAGGAAATCCCAGTCATTAGAACACTCACAGGAGTCTTTGTCATTGGGAACGAAGCGGATTTCCGCGACGAGGTCTATGGAATCCTGATCATCGTCATCATCGTCATCATCATCATCATTGCTACCACCTTCCTCTTCTTCTTTATCCTTTCGCACTTCATCCTTAGAATCGTCTTGAAACAAAACCAGACCAAGTTAATCAAACTCCCCATCAAGGTTCCACACATAATGAAATGTGATTGATTAGACTAGTGGTGCCCCATCCTGAACAAAGCAAGACTCCTGGCTCTAATAAAAGCCTTCAGAACTCTCCAGCACGCTAAATGCCCAGGACCACGACAGGATAACCTTAGACTAGATGATTTACAGCCCAAACTTAGTCACTGTGACACTTCTCTTAATGCATAGGCACACTGAGATATAATGTAAAAAAACACAATACAACTAAACATGAAATACTACTAATATAGACACATAACTTGCAGTTAAGTGAGTTACTAATAAACACAAATTATGCTTAGGAGTCTGCTACTGCACATGATATTGACTCAATATTGACATACAGTGATATATTGCTTGGTCAGACTATTGCACATAATCCAATGATTAAGGATAATAATAATAATAATAATAATAATAATAATAATAATAATAATAATAATAATAATAATAAATGATTAATTTATAAAGTGCCTTTTTCAAACCCAAGGCCACAAACAAGCATACAGATAAAAAAAACTCAGCATACACTACACAACAACTGGACTGGACAGACACAGAGTCAGAACACAAAGAGAAAAGATGTAACTTTTTCTGCAATAAGTATTTTTTGGGCAATGAATCCACAATTTGGATGCAACAACACTGAAGGCCTACTGTAAGTAAACCACAGACCTTAAAGTGGTGCACAGATGTGGCAGGTCTAATATATGAGAGACAACAAGGCCATGAAGGCTTTAACAGTATATAGAGTTTTATACGGATTACAGATGGATACTGGCAGCCAGTAAAGATGTTAGTGGACAGAAGTCAGAATCAGGCAAAATACTGTTTATTAACCAACTCATAACTTTTTACTTGCTGGAAAAACAACTTTTTTCAGATCTCAGGAACACTGAAGTGAAGTTGAAGTTTATTGTACAGAGCAAAATGAAATTCTTACTTGAAGACCCTCTTCACAGATAGAACATAAAGACATGAAAGACATGAAAGACAACACAGTGCAGCAACAGAAGTCTTGAGTTGTATAAAGTAAAGTGACAGTGCCGTGTAAAGTGTTGTGTGTTACAGTGTTACACCTAGTACGAAGAACAGATGTATTGTGCAACAGAGAGGACCCTAAAGTGCTGCAGCTAAAAGGAGAGTAAATGCTTACATCCCTGCAGCGATGGGTAAACCCTGCCAAGCAGTCTACTGCCAAAGCCAGGGCTACATAAGAAGAGGTGGGCTTTTCAAATGCTGGTCCCAGAAGACAGGCAAGACAAGCATCTGGGCGCAAAGCACTGTTTTCCCACGCGACAGCTGGCTTTGTCTAATAGAATACAGGAAAGGCCTAAATCTCCTGCTAAGTCTGTCAGATTAAAGAGCAGGATAGGAAAGCTGCTTTTAATAACACCACACACCAAGCCTGTGTATGTATTTATCACAAGACCCCAGCACTATCATTTTCCTTTCAGGGTACATAACAAAAATTACGGGGGAATTCCAGCCACTTTTCATTCTCCGAGTTGCGACAAAGCCATTCAGAGTGGTTTGATCTAATTAGAGTGGATCTTTCCAATGGCAGCGATGGGAACCAGTGAATCTACACAAACAATGCTGACGACGGTAAAACTGAAAACAATATTCCACACAAACCCATCATAAAGCAACATCTTCAGGTATCAGGGAACATATCCCCAACCAATGTGTGTGTAAACTTCACAAGAGGGCTTTAAAGTGCGATAAAAGCTTCAGAGGTCTGGTTTCCATCACCATACTATGGTTTAATTAGGCATACACCTGCACGAATAGTTATTTTATCTGATATTGTTATATTTAGGGATGCACCGATCGGTCGGCTAGTGATCGGAAACGGACGATTTTTGGCCGATCTTTTTTTTGGGGAGTTTATTTATTTATATCTTTATTACATTTTATTTTTTTTAAATTTGTAAAGAAAATTTGTTATGGAAAAAAAAAAAGCTTTATATTAAAGAAAATTAGATTTTTGTTGGTTTTTGCTGCAGAGCTGCCACTATCATATGTCACTATTATAAAAGTAACCAGTAACGACCACGTTACTTTAAAAAAGTCCATTTTTTTTGTGTCGTTGTCGTCGACTACATGCAGCAGCTCTAATTTTCTGTTACCTGAGGGAAAAAATCGGTATCGGAAAAATCGGTATCGGCCGATCACACTTACAAAAACATCAGAATCAGCCAAGAAAATTGCAATTGGTGCATCCCTAGTTATATTGTTACTTTGTTGGAGTTATTTGATATTATATTTGCACTATTCTACTTTTCGGTTCTTTTAAATGCGTGTATCTTGATTCCTCTTGTTGCATTGAGCATGTTGATGACAAAAGGGATAAAGGATAAAGCTCTTTCTGATCTTAAACAATAGTGGAACTCTCTGTAAAAGCTTGCAGAATGACTAACAGCTAAAAGTCATTCTCTTACACAGTCAGAGCCATTTCCCCTCTGCGACTGTCGGATGCAAATGCTTTAATACCCCGGACTCTTACCTTTATGCTTGGAGTTAACCATCACATACAGATGCTCTTCAGGGTAGGCGCTGAGGTCGCGGGAGATGGCGTGGAGACTGATGGACGGATAATCCAAAGAAAATCCTACTCCAGAGCCATCAAACCACGACACACGACTGCGGCAAAGGACAAGAACAGATCTGTCAAACTTGGCAACTTGGCAGCCCAGCTATAATAAAACCCCAGTGGAACTGAGGCGCTTTAAAGGGGATTTCTCCCCCCATTATTGAGATGCAAACGGTGTAATTCAGATTGGAATAATGTCAAATGTGGCTTCTTGTAGAATAACCTGAAGACTTAGTAACAGTGGCGGTGAATGGATCCAGTGGTCATCCCACAAATACAGCCATTTTTATTCGCCACCAGCGAGCCTGCATTTCTCTCGTGCTTTCAGAATGGAATATAATGCCTTTTATCGTCACTGTACACATGTACAATCAGATTAAAAGCGACTCATTCAGTGCAGACGTGCATGTAGAAAATAACACCAAAAATAAATAAATAAATAATTGCATAAAATTTGGTGAAACTGAGAAAAGAAAAAATCGATTGTACTTTGCCTGCATGTATAAACAGGTTTTAAAAGACAAGACTGGACCAAAAAAAACACCACCATCATCATAAAACACTGTCTATGCCACTGAAAATGGCTCACGCACAAGCATTTCATGTAAAATTTTTTTTTTTTTCTCTATGTGGGAGTTTTTAAAAGGCATTAAGCTCATCAGACATCTGGTTCCGTTCATCACCAACACTGTGAAGAAGCCGTGATTAAGTTTTGAATCCCCAGAGAGCAGGAGCCTACTTCCCATCAAACAGCCCTGATATACTGTTTGGAGTTCACAGTGGAGATGTATTACTTTTTTAAAACTCATCCACACACACTGGGCCCGGCTGTACTTACGCCTCTGCCACACAGAGAGTCCCAGAACCGAGTCCTTTCCCGTCCAGAACCGCAGTAATGTCGGTCTGTTCGTGTCTCACTCCTTCACTTGGAGGCGACACGTTGTGCAACACGACCATTTTTCCAAGTCTGTGCATCCAAACTGCTAGAACAAAGTGCTGAGGTGGATCTGGCTCCTAAAACAACGAAAGTACTTTCAGGCGACTCAAACTTGGACCATGGCTGGAGCTGAGGAAGGAAACGCGGATCTTCTCATCTAGAGCTCCGGCGGTATAACGCGTTAGTGCGTGGCGTGGAGTGGAGTGGAGTGGAGTGTGTGCGTGTGTGTGTGTGTGTGTGTGTGTGTGGTGGGGGGAGCAGCCGTCATTTCTCCGTCATCAGCTCCAAGTTTGCACACTATGTGGACAAAAGTATTGGGACGCCTGACTAGTGCACCAACAGACTTTGACGTTGCATTTAGACACATAAGGTCAGTTTCCCAGACAGGGATTAAGCCTAGTCTTGGACTACCCTTTCCTTTTCAATGAAAAATCTCTATTCGCGGCACTACATAATCCAGGACTAGGCTTAATCCCTGTCCGGGAAACCGACCCATAGACTTTAATGTGGAGTTGGTCCCCCTTAGCAGCTATAGTAGCTTCCACTCTTCTTGGAGTTTCTGTGGGAAAATGTGTGCCCATTTATTCTGTAGAGCATTTAAGAGGCACTGGTGTCCCAGTGGTTAGGGAGTTGCCTCTGTGATCACAAGGCTGTGGGTTTGAATCCCAGGACTGCTAGTGGCACCACTGAGGTACCTTCGAGCAAGGTACCATTCCCACACACCGCGTCACTTGGTGAATGTTATATATAGAGATGAATGTGTTATATTTCACACTGCACCCACGGTGTGCTGTGTTGTGTTCCTGCATGACTATAAGGGGCACTTTTACACTTTCACTGATGTTGGAGAAGGCCAATACATCCCAAAGCTGCTGGATGGTCAGGGCTCTGAACGGTCAGTCAGTTTCTTAAGCGCTGAACTCCTCCATCATGTCTGTATGGAGCTCGCTTTGTGCACAAAAGTCCTTCCCCAAACTGGGTCCACAAAACTGGAAGCAATTCTTTTTCTCAAAAATATTAACCTCAATTTCTCAAAATACTTACTTTGCCAATGACAACATAAAAATGAAGTATTGACTCAAAATCTCCAATTTTATTCATTTACCCAAGATACTGAGTGCCTTTTTAAAGTCATTATTTCAATCCAACATGTCAAATTATGAAGAATGACACAGAATATGTGACGTATTTCTCCTCCACCTGTCAGTAACGGGATGAAGGGAGGCATAAAGACGTGCCTGCAGGGGTCCCAGGACTGGCACTGGGAAGCCAGTGAATTATCCCGAGCGGAACCAGACGTGTCCGGGCCGGTCCCAGCAGCCCTCATGATTCGCTTGATAACAGCAAACAGCACCTGCAGGATTAAGGGCCTCTCAGCAATAACCAACAATATTTACACCCATTTTTTTAACCCAAGTTTGTGTTATTCCAGGTCATAAAACCAAACAACACCCACTGTGATGTTGAGGAAGGTGAGAATTGGTACAGAACTGTTAACAGGGCCCAGTTTTCCTTGGTCTGAATTGTTAAAACAGCTCTAAAAATAACCATCTGCCTGGACCTGAAGGTGCTCTGCTGGTGGGCTGATCTGCTCTCGAAGAATAAAACAGCCTTTCTGTTGTTGGCACGGCGTCCAACCTACCGCCTTCAGTTCTGCATAAACCATTAAAGAAAGTGACCAGACCCTTTAAAAACAGTCCCAGATCGAGGTGTAATACCTTTTTATTATGACAAATGTACAAGATTGTATTTATATGAAAGAAATTACAATACAGTTAACAAAAACATTGGAAAGAAGAACAAAGACAGAGGACATCTCTAGAAGCTAATGCCCATACCAGACTCCATCTACACGCACCCACCCAGGCCTCTGACTGCATAAACCGGCTTTGATTATTGGCACCAACTTCCTTTCGCCGCCTCGTCGTGCGACTGATTTCATCTCATGTGGTTCTTAAGTGGTCGTTTTAATTTGGTGAAGAGGCTTCAAGACGTAAAAGGGGAATGAAGGGATTTCCTTAATATCCAAAACCCTTTAAACGAATAACCCAGTTGGAAGGTCGTGACCTTGCTTAGGGAACGCTAATTAAGAAATTACAAGAAATGATGTAGGGAAGAAAAAAAAAAAATATATATATATATATATATTAGGAGAGATGTGCATGCCAGGCTTATAGAGTATTTTACAAGACATTTTACAAAGCTCTTAGTTCTCCCAAGGCCCGATGGTAAGAGCTCCTCCATCTCCACATTCCTTCTAAGCACACGGTTAAATATGTACAATGTTCTAATGGGCAGTGACACATATTGTACCACTGGTTGGGAAACAAGGGATGGAGAAGTGGAGGTATATACACCATGAGGTTCATGGATGAGCAGGCAAACGCAACAGACTCCGCCCTCCCCCTCCCCCTCCCCCTCCCCCCACGACCGAGCTCTGCAAAAGTACACCGGATTCAGTTCAAAAGGCCTTAAGTCGGCAGACGCACCTAATCTTGACCAAATCGGACAGGACAAACATGCCATGACTCACTTTAGACACTTCAGAATTGTACAAAAGTTGTGAGAGTACCACAACCTACTACAAAAAAAAACAAAAAAAAAAACTAACAAAAAAAAAAATTTTTTAAAAGAAATATAAACAGTTGCAATCATAAAGGACTGCTAAATATATATAGTTTGAATGATTTAAAAATGCTTCTAACTATGTTACAGCAAAACTACAGATATAGTACACGCAAAGATAAAGTCGGTATTTTACGTTTCCCAACTCGTCTGCTCTCTCCCGTCGCGTCCCCCAGCACGGGGGCGGCAGCTCACCGGCGCTGTAATCGCTCCTCCCGAACACAGCGTCCGCTATTGTCCCGTTTCTTTCAGCGGAACCTCATGTTCGGAGCTGAAAAGACTGAAGAGGAAGGCTTTGATCGCAAGGTATTCAATAGTGTTAGACATGTGTAATACCACAGCAAAGGGGAGCTTCCGCCCTGGAGACCTTGGCGAAGGGTCATAACGGTCGGTGGACGATGGAAATCTTCATGTATATTTTGTTTGACGAGAAAAATATATTGCTCAGATATGAAAGGATAGTAATAGTCTGTGTACAGAGAAACCAAAGAGGTAATAACATCAATATACACTGCAGAACATTAGAAAAAACCTTTCAAAGGGGTGATGGGTCTTGTGAAGAAAAAAAAATCCCTTTTATTAAATATGTTAAAATTGAGATGAAATGACTTGCATGAAATCCAGGTATAATATATATGCGTATATATATATTTATATATTTATGACACAAAAAACTGCCCTTCCGTCTACTATAAAAATCTCATTTTAAATGCACTACTGTGATGCGCTGTAACAAATAATTCAATGATGGAATCGAAAGTTTTACACATATACATGATCGCATACGAGAACATCACAAACGACACCTTTTCAGTTTGGCCTCTGATGAACCGTGAGCCGCCATCGGAATAGAGTTTGGTTTTGGACACGGTCGGATGCTGGGACTTCCGAGGGGTAAGAGAGTCAAGGCAGCCTATAAAATAGCATGACATACTACAAAAAGATTTTTTCATTTTAACAGTTTCATTTTTTTTCTTTTTTTTAAAGAGACGGCCGTTTCTACACAAGACCCATTTAGTAGCGATCTCAGAATACCATTTGTACGATTTGAGAATTCCAATAATTCTCCACTAAACAGCCGTTGACCCTTGTGAAGAACGCTTTCGAATGATTGAGCTGCAATTAGTTAGAACAGAATAAATAGTTTAACAAAAAAACAAGCTTATGTGTTCACTGAAGTACAGACAAATGTGATGAGCAGATTCAAACCAATCAGTGTTGAAGACATTCAAGAGCCTATCCCACATCGACTGGGGTGGGGTGGGGTGGGGTGGGGCTGAGGGTGTATGTGGATAATTACCATAACTACAAAACAAAAAGTAAACAAACAAAGAGATGATTAGATGCATGTTTTAGAAAAGAAGGTAACCGTATCCAGACCTTGCCTGGAATGCATTCACGACCCTCCACGTCTTTCTTGTCTTTTCCAATTTCCCAGCAAAAGTGACCATGGAGAAGGAACAATACTCATGTATTTGACAAATAATGAAAACAAGACCACACTGCTTCTTACGTGAGGTTTCTGAGGAATGGCTATGGGATTAGTGTAATAGAGGTGGGGAGGTTGTTTCCGCACTTGCCAGAGGCTCAGCGTCTCATTTCACTCACGGCTATTTTAAAAAATACAAACATCTCGGGAGTCTCTTGCGGACGCCCCCGCCGACCACACCCACGTTTGGTGAATTTATTTACATCTTTTGTTCAGGTGCTGCTCCTGCTGGGGAGTGACTAATCCAAAGCTGGTTCCCACCAGCCTCCACCGAGCTGATGACCGTCCCACGGAGGCTTGCGTCAAGAGGAAGAAGGGCAAACCGAAGACCGCGCTCGAGTACCTCGCTTACATCCATCCCCGTCTTCAGTCTTTCCTGCTGAGCAGAGAATTCGGTCAGCTCAAACGTCCAGATGACACTGTTTAACATGGCAATGACGCAAAACTAAAAACATTCAGTATTAAACAGAAACACAATAAAAAAGGAGTGCTGAATGAGGGGGTGGGGAAAGAAAACCCTTAAAAGCAGTGGAAAGACAAAAAAACAAAAAGGATGTCATGTCTTACAACTGTTCACTGTTGCAGACATAGTCTACAAGGTCTGTGACCCCCAAGAGGTCGTCCTCGTCTTCGTCCTGTGGCGCCATCTCCTGGGGGACCAGGCCATTTGCAGCCATAGCAACAGGCAGTGGCGCGCTGCTGTTTTTCAGGCCCATGTGACCCATGACACCGGGATTTCCCACGACGGGCCGCGGGACGAAACCCTCGAGGGCTTTCATGGGGCTCTGTCCATTAGTGGGAGGAAGTTCCACCAGGTTGTAGTCAACAGATCCAACGCCCTTCCCCAGGACATCCTCGGACTCCTTTTCCGTCGTTTTCTCCTTCTCTTTCTCCTTTTCTTTCTCCTTTTCTTTCTCCTTTTCTTTCTCCTTTTCTTTCTCCTTTTCTTTCTCCTTCTCCTTCTCCTCTTCCTCCTCTGTGTCGTCGGAGTCGATGCGGTTCACCCGCTTGCGGATGGGCCGGTCCTCCTCTTCTGATTCGTCTGAATCGTCGTCGTCATCGTCGTCATCCTCCGACTGCCTCCTGCGCTTGAGCGACAGGCGCTGGCGCCGTTTGCGAGACTCCTCTTCCGAAGAATCGACCTTCCGCTTTTTGCTCTTCCTTTCCTCCTCGTCAGAATCTGCTGAGCGGAAACTCTCTGCAGGACAACACACAAAAAAAAAACCAGCTTCATTTTGACAGCAACAGCAATCACTATAAGAAAACTCGCATGACGGTAAGCTGATTTGTGAGATGGATTGTTGGAGGAATCTGACCGTCGCTCTCAGAGCTGGACAAACGTCTGCGGTTCTTCGGCTTGTCTTTGTTGGTGCTCGCCTGGGAGCCGTCAGAGTCGGACGTTTCACGGTAGTTGACCTGCTGCTTCCGGCTCCGATGGGACCGACGTCTGCGCATGTCCAGATCACTGTCACTGAACTCACTGGACCCCTCGGTCACTGGAGACACACACACACACACAAAAAACACAACACATGTTAACATGAAGCACAAACAAAACCAAACTACAGAATATTAAGGATTAGGAATCACCAGTGACCTCCCGATACAATATCACAATACCCAGGCGCAGCTTACAATTCTATATCACAAATAATATAAATATTAGTGATGCTCCGATTGATCGACCACCGATCATGATCGGCCGATATTGGCTAAAAATAGCTTGATCGGCGAACCCCAAAAGCGCCGATCAGAAAAGCCGATCACTTGACGTAAATTACTCGCGCGACTTTTTCACACGTGCAGCACGGCGCACAGGTAAACAACAGCAGGGCGGAGCTACCAGTGGCAACATGAGTTCTCCCGCCTGGACGTTTTTCAAAGTGTCCGATAAAGACGTAAAGTTAGCCGTTTGCAATGTATGTCGTGATGAAATCCCTCGAG
>JBBPDB010000036.1:14179386-14195433 GCA_037974465.1 Brachypetersius altus | reverse complement strand
CCTCTCTACCTCACTGTACCTCACCTGTCTCTCTACCTCACTGTACCTCACCTGTCTCTCTACCTCACTGTATCTCATCTGCCTCTTTACCTCACCTGACTCTCTACCTCACTGTACCTCGCCTGCCTCTCCACCTCACTGTACCTCACCTGCCTCTCCACCTCACTGTACCTCACCTGCCTCTCTACCTCCCATGCTGCCTGTCACTTAAATCTATTTACATCAGCCAGCAAACCAGCACACTGCACTTTACGGCACATAGATCTTTTCTATTATATTTGCGCATTTAAGGTCTTGCTTATGATTGCATGGTTTATTTGGAATAGTTTTTTTGTTTTATTATCTTGGTTTTAAACCAGGCCATACATTTTATCAGTCTCAGGGACGTTTCAGAGGGACATTTCACCACATGTTGTTCTTGTATAACTGTGTACGTGACAAAGCATATTATAACACAGAGTGACAAATCATTCAAAAAAATATTTTTTCCATCTCTAGCTAAAATACATGAACATATAAAACTGCCTTAAAACAAGCTTTGGTCTGTATTCATACATGAGCCAACAATACTGCGACAAAAGTTTAGATGTGATGAGAATGGGGGATTTTTTTTCTTTTCCCACCCCTATTCCGGCTACACCCTTTGTAAACATCTCTGTTGCCAGTCCGGAGTGAGACCCGTCAGCCAATCCTAGCGTGGCATGCAAATAATCAGCATACAGACTGAATGAAAAGTATTGGCCAATTCCAGCGCTGGGGGCGGGGCTTACCGGAATAACGGTGGGTTAAGAAATGCCGGTGGGGTATAAAATCAGCTGCTTCCTCAATTCATCGCGTGCCAGTGTTTGTGTAGAGACCACAGCAGCTGTGAGACTGTCTTCTCAGAAAGGAACAAAAACGAATTTGTCTTGGTTTTATATTCCTTATTTTGTCCTGTTCACGGTAAGTCTTAAGAATTTGAGACAGTGGTTTAAATGTGAGGCATTTCGTTTGTGAGTAAACTTTGAAAAAATGTTTGTTAAGAAGGACCGGAAATGGCCGAGCTGACTTGTTTTTGCTTTGTTTTGTTTTTCAGGAGTATGTTTTTTACGTGCCCGTTTTCTGAACGTTTTTCTATGGAAGAACAAGGCAACCAGATTATAGTTGAAAGTAGTTTCAACCAGAGGGACGCCTTTAGAGAAGCCTGACTGCTCTGGAGTTGTTTACCCCGGGTTTCTTGAGTGAAGGTAAACATATTAAACACACTGACAACAGCTCTAAACAATAGACCAGTAAACATTGATGGTAGGATACCAAGGTTTTCGTGGTTTCTGTCCGTGTTTGGGACGCAACACAGTCCACGCTGAACTAGCATCAGCTTCAGCATTTCTTTTGTTGAAGCCCAGCTGAGCAGGATGAGCAATAAACCGGTAGCACTTCTGTAAATTTGTACGGGGTGAGGCTTCAGCTCTGTGGTTCTCAACACATCCCCCACCTCCACCCCCAACAGCACCCCCACCCCCAACAGCACCCCCACCCCCAACAGCACCGCCACCTCCCCCAACGGTCGACAACAGTCGCATGGGACACGCTGTTCTCTGCTTGTTTGTCTGATAGATCTGGGGGAGGGGGAGGGGGAGGGGGAGGGTAAAGCTTCACAAAGGATCTCAAGTACCGTCAAACAAAAGCTGGGGGTGTGAAGTAACAAGTTAAAGCATCCTTTAATAATAAAAAAAAACTTTTTGTAAAGAATAAAGTTATGAGGAAGGTGGATCTTTACAAAGGCTCTCTCTGAAGTAACTTATAATGACGGTACTTTCGAGTTGAGTGTGTCCAGTAACCTTTTATTTATTTTTTCAGTCTCCTGTAACTTCAGACAAATCTAACAAGATAAAATGTTCTCTTTTGCCGTTTTTGTAAATAAAAGTTGAGGGTGTCCAGTAACAAGTTAAAAAGTTGTTTTGCCATTTTGGTAAAGAAGATTTCAGAGTGTCCAGTAACGAGATAAAAAATACATTTATCTACACTTTTTGTAAAGAATTAAATATATTTGTAGGCAATTTTGTTTTGGAAGATGCCATTATCCAGAACAATGTGCTCAGATCACAATTTTTATCAATTTGTGTAGTTTACACGTGATATTCTGTACTTACATTTTGTTTTTTTAGATTTTGATTGTGTGGCATTAATTGTTCCCTGTGCAATAATGATAAAACTGTCTACTTAGATTTGCATTACAGAGAAATATAACGGATTTCTAGTAAGGTTTGTTTGGCTAACAATTGCAGTTAAATATTTTGTAGACATTTTAGCACAATTGGATATTCTAAATATCTGGGAAATCAGTCTGTTTGCCTATACAGTATTCTGACGGTGCGTCTTTAAAAACAAGTTCAGTGTAAATACAGTTGATGCGATCACTTTTCAGTAGATAGGAAATGAGCATAGGCTCTATCATCGAATGCATTATTTTTACAAATGACCAATTTTACACACTTCCCTTTAAATAATCATAATTTAATTCAGAAATCCTGCTTACCCCAGTTTGTACCCAAAGTTATGTAATATAAGAATATATGTAAAGATATGGCATAGGTTTGGAATTCTGCTATAACGTATCTTTATTTTGGTTCTTAACGTTTGATGCACTTAAACTGGAATTAAGGGTGTAGTACCATGTACACTCTGTACAATTGGAAAATCTTAGTAATCCAGTTACGAGCTGAAATGGATCAACTCCTTAATTTGGTTTTATTTCATGAAATAAACATTTTAATAGTAAGACAATATAAGAACAGCATTTACATCTTCAATTTGGACCAAATTTGTGTTAAAAAAAAAACCTATTGACCATGCATGTTTTGGTTTACATTGTAAAGTTTTATCAAAGTTGATGTACTTTTAATGTATGCTTGGAAATAAGTGACTACATGCTAACTACCCTTTCCTTTCTCTCCTCTCTCCTCTACTGCTCCCCTCAGATTTGGGTAGAGTTCACCTATCTTGTTTTCACTTCTGGGCTTCAAGACATCCTTCATCCCTCCCCAGCTATACATTCCTGTACGGAAGCAGATAAAATGGTTGGCTTCGGACCTGCTGATGTGCCCCCAACGGCTGCGGTGAAGTTTATCGGTGCTGGGACTGCGGCCTGCATCGCCGACCTCATCACCTTTCCCTTAGACACCGCCAAAGTGAGGCTCCAGGTAAGGCTCCATGATCGTCTGTGTAAATTTATGTGGATGACTCCATTTCCCCAACAGCGATTGGATGCTGCAGTAATGGCCAAATTCGAAATGTTGCAGGAGCACATTGCCGCAGTGTGACTTCTCTCCCAAAGCAGAAAGGCCAGCATTTCCTGCCAGAATAACATTGAACTTAATCTGAATATTTTCAATCCCACACTGACACCAGCTCTTCCCATCTCTTTTTCCCTTCTCAACTGTCTTCCCATTTCCCTTGGACTAGTCCAATAAGCTGATGGAGGAGCTGATGTTTAAGCCCTAGCAGCCTGCAGATCCTGGAACGGTGCATCATGGACTCCCTGGAGACTGTCCCCCTTTTCCCCATCACTCTTTCCAGTCTCTGTAAAGCCTTTCCATGCCCCTTTTTGTTCTGTACAGATCCAAGGGGAGTCCAGTGGCACTGTGAAAGCGAGTCATGCCCAGGCAATGAAGTACCGTGGCGTGTTCGGCACCATCACCACCATGGTGCGCACGGAGGGGCCACGGAGCCTCTACAACGGGCTGGTGGCTGGACTGCAGCGCCAGATGAGCTTCGCTTCGGTCCGTATTGGCCTGTATGACTCTGTCAAACAGTTCTACACCAAAGGCTCTGAACGTAAGATGTCGTCTTACTCTAACTTGGTTCCTTTTGCTGCGGGAATAATTCGTTGAGGCCTAGCTTAAATTCCTAAATCAACAAATTATTTAAATTTGCCTTAATGAGTTTTTAAACGATCAAGTATAACAATGTACTTGGTTTGCCACTGATGCATGTATTTGTTTCCTCCCTTTCGCTAGATGCTGGGATTGGCAGTCGCCTGCTGGCAGGCTGTACCACCGGCGCGATGGCAGTCGCCGTGGCCCAACCCACGGATGTGGTCAAGGTCCGTTTTCAGGCTCAGATTAGCGCGACCAACAAACGTTACCAGGGCACAATGGTTGCCTATAAAACCATCGCTAAAGAAGAAGGCATCCGGGGCCTGTGGAGAGGTAAGCCTACTAACTGGAATGCCATCTTTGGCACAAAGCAAGCCAGCGGAGTAGGAACGGTCTAAATGTGCCCTCTTTCTCAGGAACTGGACCAAACGTTGCCCGGAACGCCATTGTGAACTGCACTGAACTGGTGACCTATGACCTCATTAAGGATGCCTTGCTGCAATCTACACCCATGACTGGTAAGAGAAGTAGCAGTTAATCTTGTATGGTAAATACGTAGCAGCAGAAGCTCTAAACTTTTATTCCCAACAGATGATCTTCCATGCCACTTTACATCTGCATTTGGTGCTGGTTTCTGCACCACAGTCATTGCTTCCCCAGTTGATGTTGTGAAAACAAGATACATGAACTCTGCCCAAGGCCAGTACAGCAATGCCCTCAACTGTGCTGTGGCCATGTTGACCAAGGAGGGACCTATGGCCTTCTACAAAGGGTACAATGCTACTCCCATCTCCTTTTCCTCATACAATGTGGCTGCTGCTGTGACTATATACTTAACGGTTGTTCATCTTTCCAACAGATTCATGCCTTCGTTCCTGAGGCTGGGTTCTTGGAACGTGGTGATGTTCGTCACGTACGAGCAGCTGAAGCGTGCTATGATGGCAGCTCGCCATAACTGGGCTACTCCTCTTTAAGTCCTGGCTATTGCTATTAGGGGTGCTATGCTGATTCCCCCACTCTCCCCTTCCACCCCACCCCAACTCTCACCTCAAGCTTTTCAACTTTTGATTGCCGCTTAGTTGTAATTTCCATTTACCTTCCTTCAAGTATATCCCGGGGACTGGAAAGCTGGTCTTCCTTGTCATTTACCATGTTTTTAGACCTTTTAAAATCTAATCTAATAAAAGCTTTTAGGAAACAGCATTGTTTTGTTTGAGCATTGAATTATTGGCACAGTTAACTAGTACTTGTTTGTAATCTGGAATGTAACAAATATGCAAAAGAAGAGTCCTGTGTAGGTTACA
Source organism: Brachypetersius altus (assembly GCA_037974465.1). NCBI lineage: Eukaryota > Metazoa > Chordata > Actinopteri > Characiformes > Alestidae > Brachypetersius > Brachypetersius altus. The sequence goes on along the minus strand of JBBPDB010000036.1, from coordinate 14,190,272 downwards.
TGGTCAGGGCTTGTCTGAGGAGCCGCTTCTTCTCAAATGTGAGTTTCTCTGGGTAATGAGTTTTAAACTGGATGATCAGGTCTCCTCGAGTACGTGGATCGCTGGATAAAGGCATTCCCTCTCCCGGTACCACCTTGCTGTACTCAGGGCTACAGGAGACAGTAAAAATTGTTTAGATTGTTCCTTTAGTTTAGGTTCCTATTGAGCTTTTTAAATGTAGCCCCCCCCCAAAAAAAAAAATCCTGATAGTATTAAAGATGTAAAAAAATATGGCACAAATTCCTTCATTTAGCTTTACGAAGGATGGAAACGATACATTGTAACTTTGAGGGTCAACTCACTTTACAATGTCGTTAACCGGAATGCTGAGAAGTTTGCCATCTAGTGTCTCGACCGCCACGGTGAATCCAGTCAGAGCCTATGGATCATAAGAATAGGATCTAGATGCCACAAACGCGGGCCATAAACGCTTAATACCTTCAATTAGTTTCATTAATGTACACTAATGTATAGTTTCCTGAAGTTAGTTGTGACTGGGGTGAAACACAAATGTTTTTTTGTTGTGTGAAAAGTTACCAATCGAAAGATATCACACATCTCACCATCATAAGGGATATATGGGATGTGTAAATCAAATCGTTATTCTGACGGGTGAATTGGGGGTGGGGCTTTTGCCGGACGATGAACACGATGTCCGCCGGGATGCTGTTCGGACCCTGGGGAGGAAGAGTTAGGCGTCCATAAATGGTATGTCCTGCTACAATGTAATTGTAAATACTGTTCATCTTTTTTTTTTTTAAATGTGTTAATCAAAACTGAGACCACCGTTTCCATGATCATACCTGATCACCCTCTTTGAGGAATGTGATCCGTGTCCCTTCGTTCCACCCCGGTTTCACGGTGATGGTTAGGATTTTGTCTTTGATGCTGGAAGCGTGGCCGTCCTCGTTCAATACCTAAATAAATATTCCATTAATAGTCTCAGCTAATGACAAATCCAGCCAAGCACTTCATCATAACGAGTAATCTGGATGATGTAGTCTGACAGCAAAATGGCAGTTAGAGTATTTCTGGTAATTAAATTTTTCTGGTTATAGAAATAGATCACAAATAATCCCAAAGTAATCAGATTATAATATACCGTCTACATTTTTGATCATCAGTACCTAATTAAATATATTTGTTAAAGGGGCATACTGGTCCAAAAGTAGAATGTAGTATTACCTTATCAGTCTTTGTGTCCTTTTACTGAGTTTTTGTTATCTCACTACAGAACCCAGCATGCATTATGTAAAAATGTCATACAACCACTTGGAGTCCCGTTGGGAAAAATGTATTTTCTCCAAAGCCCTTACAGTTAAACTAGAAATTCTCATTCCAGCAATTCCTCTGATGCCATCGTGGGACTGTGAGAGGTCATAATATATTTTTAATTTTAGCCAAAAGGCCCCATTCAAGCCCTTTACTCATCACTGTAAAACAGTACGCATTTCTAACAACCAAAATCTCATTCAAAGCTCTTACTCGTCGGGATATTTTGATCTTTTTGGTGCATCCATAAAAAAGGTCCTCCAGGGCTAAATGCAGGTCACGCTCGATTGGTGGGTCCTGCTTTTTAACCCCACGTCCACGAATCCCTCCGAAATTAATGTCCACTTCGTTGCCTTCTGCGGTGTAAAAATCTGAGGAATAAAAGTAGAAACCGTGCAAAAGCACCCTCTTGTGTCAGGAAAGTGTAACTACAAACAGGCTTTTAACCAAATTACCTGCAAAAGGATTGTCGACTCCAAAAAAGTGGCGGAACGTTTTCTCGGGAATTCCGTGGTAGACGTATCCCGACGACTGCGCTCCGGATCCCGAGAATTCTGGGGGGATTCCACCTTTAAGGCCCTCCTCACCAAACTTATCATAAGTGGCCTTTTTTCGTGCTGCAGTAATGGAAAGGATTACTTTTGATCAACTTTTACTAAATATGTGCCGACAGTGGCATTGCTACTTATACTGCAGGGAGGGCAATTGCACCGTGGGGCTCTTATACAATCAAACAGTATATATATATATATGTATATATATGGGTACACATTGCAGTGTCCTAGTTATGTCACTACTGACAGATTCTACTAAACAGCACATATTTAAAAATTATTTAAAAAATAACTTTTCAACAAACCTTAAACAATTACCAATAAATACTTTCTCCATTACCTCTGACTCTTTCACTGGTAGAGAGAATATTAGTCATTATACTCTAACACGATTTGTTCATTTCTTTGAATGAATGAATCAATGAAGCTGCTTTTAGTGAATATTGTATTCCTAAACACTTACGATCACTCAGGACATCATAAGCCTCAGAAATGTCATTGAATTTCTCGGAGGCTCCTGCTTGGCTGTTGCTGTGAGGATGACATTTCAACGCTAGTCGACGATACCTGGTATCAGAAAAGAAAAAGCCGCACTATATAAACAAAGTATTGGAACAAAGCCTGATTATTGCACCAACAGGAACTTTAATTACACTGCAGTCAAAGACATCGACTTTAATATGGAGCTGGTTCCCATTTGCAGCTATAACAGCTTCCACTCTTGTTGAAAGGCTTTCAACAAGATTTTGGAGCATTTACGAGGGTGGAGGTACCTCAGTGGGTAGGATACTTGCCTCCGGTTCGAATCCTACCTTCAGCATACCAACACTAACCCCCAGGCAGAGACTGCCCCCTGTAGGTAGGGAATGGAAGTCGCTTTATGTGACCGTTGTTGTATAGATGCTCTGACTGCAGTATCTTAGTTAAATAGTTGACTCAGATTTAAGCTGTTTTTCAGGTAAGAAACAGTCGTGGAATTCTTAAGCACTGATGTACGTCGCTCTGGATAAGAGCGTCAGCTAAACGCCGTAAATGTAAATGTATTTATGGACCATACTTTACGCACTGGGGCAGTCATGCTGCAATAGAAAAGGTTTGCCAAACTGTGTCCACAAAGTTGGAAGGATGGCGTTGTCCAAATGTCTTTGGATTTTGCTGAAGCATTGAGACTGCGCTTCACTGGAAACTGAATTCAATCATTAATGAGTCCCAATACTGTTGTCAATATAGTGTATTTTTTTCGCCTCAGGTTTCTTTACAGACACACAAAGTAAGCCCTTCGTTCCTATCTAGTATTTACTTATGTTGGCATAAAGTCATATTAACGTTACATATTAACTTTAGTTTACATTGTTCGTTTTCGCTTTTAGCGTTAGCATACAACAAATACTCAATTAAACAAACAATTCTTACGACTTTCTGATGTCCGCCTCAGTCGCATTTCTGTTAATTTCCAAAGCCGCATAGTAGTCCCTGCCCATTTCCAAATTAAAAACCAGGAAACAAACGAACTGATCTTAATTTAACTCGCTCCAAACACGATCAAGGCGTCCAGGGAGAACGTTTATTTACGGTTTCCAGGCACCGTTGCTAGGGCGCTTAGACTCTTGGGTAATGTAGTTTCTTCCTAACGTTAGTATAGTATTCAATTATCTTGAATTAATTAATAAATAGAGGGCCAAATGTTAGTATGGTTGTACATGAAGTTTTGGAAAAGCTGTGGCTAATTGAAACACTAAATTACTTATTTCTAAATTACTAAAAAAAATTACAACACAGCAGGTCTCCACACGTCCCTTTTATTAGCATGTTTAAACATACTGTACAATGAGTTGCATTATGAAAGAAAGAACAACATACAATGGCATCAGCGCTAAGATATATTCAACTCATTTGCGCTAGTAGGCCCTCGAGCTCTAGTCGCGCCTTAAACCGAGCCTGGTAATCCGCCTCAGTGTGCTGAAAAATAAGAAAGAAGTGCTAACATTTAAACAGCACTAAAACAGAAAAAAAAACACGATTGCTTTCCATGACATTCATTGCATTAACAGTTTTACACAGAACTCATCATTACATTAAACAAGACACTATAGAAATGTAAATTAAACATGAACGGTCTGCAGAGCTCACCTCCTTTATGGAGAGCTGTATTCCCTCTGGTTGGTTCTTTAAAAGGACTTCTAAGAGAATGGAAGTCAGCGTTCCTTTCAGTTGGCTTACCTAAAGACACACAAAGACAAACAAACATTAGCAAATGAGTGCAATTTCCAAACATTAGTGGTGCTATTTGAACTCTGAAACTAATTCAAATTTAAAGCAGCTTTACTGGCACTACTGTTTCAGGAACAGTCAAAGAACATTAATGTTTGAATCTAAACTTCGCGTAAAACTAAGTGTAAAACTAAGCGATTATGGAGTTACTACTAATACAAATTTAATAATAATAATAAAATAAAGAAGTAATTCAAAGACAAATTATGGCAAATTAGCACATAGCACTAGTTAATACATGAAAAAATGTAACAAACAATGTGGCAAATACAGTCAGGAGGTGAACTAGAAATTCAGGACGTGTTTATTTCTTTGATACATCGGTGGAAATGACGGCTGGTGGGATGTGGAATTTTTTTTTTGGTCTCACAATATTTGTTTGATATGATCCAGTATTTTAAATGTTAATTGTGAACATTCTGCTAATTATCTGAGAATAAAACAGAACAGTTTTCACCTGAACAACCCGTTCATGGGTTTTGAGAACTACGTCCACATGCATCTTTGTTGACTGTTCAGGCATGACCATGACTTCTGTGCTCTTGGTTGGTATTGCATAGCTGGAAAAAACACAAGGGAAACCATAAGCTACGTCTCAGTGTGGCTTTCAATCAACCATTCGTATGCATACATGCATACACCGTGTTCAAAAGAGGTTACAGTGTGTACGTGTATAATTTTACCTGTCATCCACTTTGATATCAAGGCGATTGCAAAGGTTATGGATGTACTGAGAGTAGTGTTCTACCAGGGTCATGTCATAGCCAGATACTGCAATGTTCAGGACACCGTACTGAGTATCTGTTCCAGCCTGGATCGTCACCTGAACCTTTTCCTTCTTCTTTTTCTTTAGCTTCAAATAAAATTGAAAGATTCAGAGGGGCATTATACAATGATATTTAACAGGAACACTCCAAATAAATAATAAACCTGGAAAAAATTTTAAAACGTAAGTTTAGTCACTGCCAACTGCACCGGCCAGCCAGGTCTCCCTCGCCACACGGTCCCAAGCTGCTGAGGTTAACATGTGCTTACTCCAAGACTGATGCTGAATCCAATGGTGTTACATTAACAGCAGTTTGAAAAGATACAGCAGTGCCTGTTTGAGTAGCACTGCATATAGTGATTTTTGCCTAATATGACAAAGCCAAACTGTAACTGTAATCGTGCACCTTTCATCAGTTTCCTTTTAAACACCTTCTCTGTATAATGGTTTCTATTAATATATGGACCCATACACTAAAGCCAGTGCTGCAATTACTAGAAACGTCTTACCTGTTCCTTTGGAAGAAGATACTTATAACGACCAATCCCATGTGTAGGCATGGATCTGTACTGCCTGTCACTCAATAGGAAACCTAAAAAGGAAAATGAATCATAATTAAAGCCATTACCCCAAAAACGTAAAATAAGGTGGAAAACAGCAAAGTCATCCTACCTAATGGTGTTTGATGCTGTAACACATGTGAGCTGTGATTTAAAAAAAAACACTTTAGACATAAACTCCTAGTGGTCATTATGTTATTTAAATCAAGGTGTAACACACTCACCCAATCAGAGACACAGCCTGGGCCAAAGCCTGAGTGTTCTGAATGAGCAAAACCTGTAATAAAAAAGTAATTATATGTAAATCTGCTGGCTGTGTGCACACAGTTCAGTGTTTGGTTGTTGCTGAGCAAACTCTGATCATAAAACCAGATCACAGGCTAAAGTGCATCTTCCTTATGGTCACTAATCATATTAACCAAGACACAAAAAAAACAAAAATCAGATACACTTCATGTTTTGTGTCTCTCAGATCTTCTGACGTCTGGTTCCATTCACCACCATTATGAACAAATCTGACTCTCTAGAACGGAACACTTGCCCTCAAACCACACCAATTGACGTTGTTGACATTTTAATGATGAAATAAATATGAAATGTGGGTTGAATTCAGGTTAGAATGAATGTAAAGCGAGTCCACACGAGAGGAAATGACCTTTAGGAAACACGAACAACACAAACACTCAGCTACTGCATAGACACTGTACCTTTCTCGTCAAAGCATTCATTATCTCAGAGATCAGGCTCGAAGTCCGAAGAGAAACGTCATTAAAGACAGACAATCAGAAAATGTAAGGTTTAGTGCTGAAATGTGGAGGAGACACTCTCTTCTTCTCTCCCTTTTTCGGACATTCGCCATAGGCGAGACTGAACACACACTGCCACCTGTTGGAGAAAAAAAAATTAAACCGAATTCCTGATTTCCTTTTCCTGTATAAATATATATGTACATATATATGCACCATAATTGTCTAAAGAATATATAATGTTGGCTGAAATATGTCTGCCTAGATTTATTATGGATTGGTTTGTTTGGACATTTATGGCGCATACATTCTTTGGTTATGTCATCAGTGTTATTCAATAAACGATTATTGATTTCATTTATTTTATTTGATCAATTCCATCATCTTTAAAATGATCACTGGTGTGTATTTCTCTCTTGTACAATATTTTCCTCTTGTGTGCAATTACTGAGAGCAATGTGGAATTTGTCTGGTTCACTGTTACTGTTTTGTACGTTTTTGTCAATACCTGCCGCTATTCATTGTGTGCATACATATATATATGCTTACATAGGTTACACACACATATACATATTATATACTTCAGTTCAGTCTGAGTGATTGTAACAAATGCTGTCTGTAATTTTTCAGCCCCCAGATGTCGACGTGTTTCTATAAGACTCTTTATTGTTTTAGATTTCACCTAATGATGGCCAAGGACTATGCATTTTTTCCCTCTGTTTGGTATACATGACTCATATTTGTGTCATTATTCCACACCTGTCTGGGTTTAACCTGCTGCTGAACCTCCTGATGATGCAGGCACGTTTAAAGGGGCGATGACGTAATCACTCGTGACGTGGCGCCTCTCCGAGTCAACCAAACCCTGATCCACGTCATCCGGCCTCTTCACACAAAACTATGAATAATGAAAAATAATGAAACTCCTTTAACTTTTTCCTGACACAAATCCGTGTTTAGATTAAATATCCCGACCTCTGAAACTTTAATAAATAAAAAATTCGAATTATATACTATATAAGGTCTATAATTTATGAGTATGACATTAGATCCTCGTATCGGATTGAAAAGAAGGAGCGGGTCAATCATTCGTTCGTTTATTATTTTATTTACTTTTATTTATTTTTTGAGAAATATGCTATCAATCATAATTTCAATAAAATCGATTATTTCTTTTGATAACTTTAAGCACCCAAAACTAAAACAAATAATAATTATTTGACAGAAATATGTATTATATTGGATAGTCATATTATACTGAAGAAGTAGCGGGTACATCATTTAATATAATGATTTTATCTGTAAGATAGTGGATAATACTATGGATAGTATTATATTTAAAGATTTTTCGTTCATTTTTAAATGTATTCATTTATTTTATGTAATGTTTGCATGTATTTCTTACACAAATTTGTTTATTGAATATCAACCATATTAAGAATGATTATTTCTTTTGTCCCCGCCCTCTCTGAGTGCCTATTGGTCCGAGCACGCTTTCAATCACAACCAGGTTAGGTTGACAGTTACTCAGAGAGTCTGAGAGATGGAGTGACGGGTAGAGTCTCTGAACTTCAGCTCTAAACTTTAAAACGGGACTCAAAGAGGGTTAAAACCAGGCAGATCTTACACCGACTGATTTCAGGTGTTCCAAACCCCGGACTACGTTGTAGCGATCGCAGGGACCACAGTTAGTGAGTGTAGAGGAACCGGGAGCTGGACGAGCCGCCGCCGCCGCCAGAGAGGCACCGAGCCCCCGTGAAGCCTCAGCCCGCCCCCCGCCGCAGGGATGTCCACCTCCGGAGACTTCGGGAACCCCCTGAGGAAGTTTAAACTGGTCTTCCTCGGAGAGCAGAGCGGTAAGAAAATCCTCTGTCTTGCTTGGAAATGTCTGAAATGGTCCCTTATTTCTGTTTAGCTCCTTGCTAGCTCTCGGCCCACATAACGCTGTTAGCCAACCGAGCTAAACCTAATGCTAAACTCATAATTTTAACATTATATATATATATATATATATATATATATATTGTGTGTGTGTGTGTATTATCAGTACTGACCAGCTACACAAATCAATGACAAAAGGGAATCATTGTATTCACTTATCTATAGTATTTATATTCAGAATTTGATTTTATAGCATAGGGCAATTTCTACAGATTTTATTGGGCGTATCAAACAGTATCCTATGGGATCAGTAAAGTACTCTGATTCTGATCATTAGGCCCGATAAGTTTAATTTGTTGGCATGTAAAACATTGCATAAAACTTGTGTATTCATATCATTTTAAAGGCACAGCTGGTTAATATTTTGTTCCCCCCCCCCAATATGTCAGAAAATTTTTAAAGTCAGTTGTTTATTGTGAAAATATCAGCAGGAATCCTGACATTTTTATCACATTTCCCAGCCCTGTGGTTTCTACTCAGTGGGTTTAACTGGTGTAGGTGGGATGGTTGTCCAAAATAGGACAGAGAGGAAAGTTCTCACCGGGATGTTATTCGGCAGCTTTTTCCTGACGTGCATCACTCTGTGATTTATCATCTTGCTATGATGTGCAATAGTCTATGTGCAATATCCTGCAATTTTCTTATTGGATTTTAAACCATTACTATGTGCAGTAGTCCTACCATGTGACACATCACTACTTAAGTCAACATTACTGAACTTCTACTGACCTCTATTAGAGCAATAACAGTCTCCTAACCACGATTTGTGTTACCAGTTGTTCAACTAACTGTAAGTTATAAATATAAATATAACTATGGAGTTATTTACATTTTATGTTGTTCTTGTGCCTGTTAGCAGTTTCCTCCAGGATCAATAGAGTTTTCTGATTTAAGTTGCTGTTGCTGCAGCTAGCTTGGCACAGGTTGGGTGTGAATTAAATGATAATTATAGCGAATAGGTTTGTTGTGTGTTACTGTAGTGTTAGTAAATGTAATGAGACTGTAAATGTGTTGTGAAAAGCTGTACTTCGCCTGTTTGGTTGGCAGTTGTGTTTAGTTAAGTACAGGGGTGCGGCTGTGGCTTTGCAGTATGATGTAGTGTCTCTCAGGACTGCAGCCTAAGTGTGTCCTGATGGGCTAGAGAGCCTCTGTACTCCGATTGGCTCGAGAATATGAACGCATTTACCTGGAAGAAGTAGTATTAAAAATGTCTTTTGCCCAGAGCATCTAAAAATGTTCCAAAAAATAAAAGAGGCTAAGTTCAAGTGATCCTCTGTTATACTCTTCTTTTTTTTTTTGGTTTAAGAATGAATCTGCTGTAACGTCGGTACATCAGAGTTGCATCACAGCTCTAAACCTTAAGTGCGCTGTTTTAAAAACTGATCCACTGCTTGTACTGTACAACATTGGAACCAGTAGATAAAAAGAAACCTTCTACTCTGTTGAAGATTGTGGTTTCCTCTGAGCTACAACATCTGGATTCACCTCATAGGCAAACCTAAGTGTTCTGAAGTGTCTGGATAAGGCGTGACTGAGGGTCTTGCCCTCACTTGCTCCATGAAGGAATCAGAGCTTTACTGATCCCGGAGGAAACTGCTTATGCTACGACTGCACAGACACACGGAGACAAAGACAGGAACAATATGGTATACAATATAAGTCCAAATAAAACTCCCCCATAAAGGGATATGCATATAAGTACTAAAGATAAATAAATAAACCTCCCACTGCAGCTTTCAAGGACGTTTTGGACAGCAAATGAATATTGTGGCATAATGTGCAATCATGATGAAGCGCATGTTTTGTATAGGAGGAACCACAGTTCAGGTATAAAATGGTCAAATGGACATTTTTATGTCTAGATTTGCCCACAGAAGTGGCTCATTGACTGTAAGCATTTATTGTTTCCACCTCAGGCAGTTCTGCCACTAATCCAGCTCTCCTGAACTACGTTCAATAAGGGGATGAAGCTGTAGATGGCTCGTGACAATCACCCCACTGGAGTTTATCAGAAGTATTAGTTATTTGGAATTTACTTCCAGTTGCAGCAGGTTTATAACAAGCCTTTACCTCCTGTGCTTTCAGTATGTACTGACCCACTTGCGCAGGTACAGTGGGAGCGATTGAATGCTGTCTAGTCTTGCCCTGCAGTAAACTGAAAACATGTATAGAACACAAGAGGCAGCATTGATTGGTGAGCATACAGAGCTCGAGTCGTGTCCTTCAACCTTTTCGATTTTGTCCAGGCTGGATCCTTGTTCGACCCGCCTCTATTTCTTCTGTTGATATGAAGTCCTGTTGAACAATGAGCTCCAGCCAAACAGTGTTACCTGCATCCTATGTGAACCTGAATACTATGTTACTGCTGGTACGATTATGATCAACAACCTACATTTAGAAGTGGGAAATATATTTATTATTATTTTCATAAATTACTGACCGACTGGACATATCATTAACGAGAGGGCATCATTAGACCCAAGAAGTTTTATTTGTTGGTATGTGAAACAATAGATAGAATTCTTGTACTCCTAGGTTTCATTTTTTTTAAATGTGGTATAGGAATATTTAGCCCCTCCACCCTCTCCCCAATGTATCAGAAATGTCAACAAGTCTATTGTTTATTATAAAAATGTCAGCAGGTGTCATGACACTAGCTAAGTGGGTAGGATACTTGCCTCTGGACCACACACTCTGGAGGTCACAGGTTCGAATCCTACCTCCAGCACACCACCAC
>JBBPDB010000036.1:14164027-14176849 GCA_037974465.1 Brachypetersius altus | reverse complement strand
AATTAATCGCGCGATCAATTTATTTTAAAGCGTTATAGAAAATAAATTAACGCAAATAGTTAATGCAATATTTTTAACAGCCCTAATTGATTTACATTTACGGCATTTGGCTGACGCTCTTATCCAGAGCGACGTACATCAGTGCTCAAGTCGTCCACTTCTGTTCCTTAAACCCATAAAGCTAAACATCCGCTTTTCAACTGAGTTACTGCACGCCAAGTATACCTAAACAACACCTGTCAAAGAAAGTGTGGAAGCTAATGTTTACACAAATATAAACTCGTACATAAACTTTCACACCCATTATATGACACACATATTGTTACATTACTCTTCAAAACCAGACAGTTGTATTTGTTTTAAATATTTCTAATGTTTAATTGTGAAAAATGTTTGAAAGAGGGGTCTTTAATAAAAGGGGTGGGCCCAAGTTTTTGCCCTGTAGTATATATCAGAGCCCACAGTTTTGATTAAGTTGCTGAAAAGGGTAAATCCTGTAATCCTGTAATCTGAAATCACAAGCACATTTTGAGTCATTTTAAGCACCACTTGGCACTTCTGGTTCTAGACCTGTGAGCCACGCTGACCTTATTTGCTCTTTCCTTTCCCTTTTGTGTGTTTATGTTCATTGCTGACTTCTTGTCTGCTTTCAAGTGTCCTTCTGCTCGTGATGGCGATTGAATGATTGTTTTCTTCCCCTCTTTTCTAGATGTCAACTCCTTCCAGCAGACCACAAAATGGATTGATGATGTCAGAACAGAGAGAGGAAGTGATGTCATCATCATGCTTGTTGGGAACAAGACAGATCTTGCAGACAAAAGGTGTGTGCTAATACCAGAGCTACTGAAACGTCTCGCCCTGGAAGTTTGTCATATCCTGCCTGCGTCAGACATTGCCAGAAGTCGTTGTAAAGCTGTATTTGATGATACCTTGTAATATCTTGAGGGAAGGGACTGTGATGAAAGAGTTGCTTTTTAACTTGCATTGCAATGCCTTGCCTGAAATGTATTATTATTTTTGTCTGTCTGTGAGCCCCCAGCATCTGTAACCTTTTCATTTACCACAGGCAAGTATCTATTGAAGAGGGTGAGAGGAAAGCCAAAGAGCTGAATGTAATGTTTATTGAGACTAGTGCTAAAGCAGGCTACAATGTCAAGCAGGTGAGTCTGAGTCTGAGCCGCAGCCTCCGGTCCTCCTCAGCTGCTGCTGTTTTTGCTCCACTGAGATCCTCAGCACAAGCTCAGTGTGATGGTCATCTGTTAGAGTGTTTAAAATTAGAGGCCCTACCATTTTAAAGATGACCTGTGTCCAAAATTGGTTTAATTGTTTTGCCAGATTAGTAGGTCCATCTACCTGCTTGTACCTGTAATCGTTGGCATTTTTGATTTTATGTACAGTTGACCAATGTGTTCCTTGTGGAAGCCCAGGATTACTTCAGTCAGTTCTTCAATACATGAAATCAGGAGCAGCTGATGGAATCTCAATTCCAGGAGGCAGCAAAGAGAAATCTGGAATCAAACCTCTTCCAGACCAGCTCATGAAATAGGGCTGGGCGATTTGGCCTGAAATCAAAATCACGATTAATTGAACAATTTAACTCGATTACGATTAATGAACGATTATTTTATTTATTTATATATATTTTTTGCCCTCGTAGGTCACTGACAAGTTCATCAGTCGTGTCAGTGTTTGAGCTCTCCGTGCTCGACGTGTCGGCGGAATAACGTAACATAACGGATCGGGGTCACGTGACTCCACACGCGGTAGTGTTTTTAAAGGGAAAGTAATCGAAATAATCGATTATAGGTTCTGAATGTCAATTTCGATTAATCGCCCAGCCCTGTCATGAAACACCAAATTGTGAAAAGCCATTTCTCTCAGTGTGTGATAGTCTTTCTACTAGCAAAGTTAACATTCAGGATCATCTGATAAACTGGTCCGACTGCATCAGTGAGGCTCTGTGTTGAGCAGGAACAGTAGCAGCGTTGAGGGGAGGCGCGGAAAACACTTTGGTTTCAATTTGTTTACATTTGTATTTCTTGTCTCTTGCTTTTGTTTGTGTGTTTGTGTATTGGCCATGTGTGTGAATGTGCTGTGAATGCAATGTGTGCAAATGGGCCCGTGCATGTCTCCCACCGCAGACAGATAACAACCGAAGAGGGAGAACAGAGAGCTAAAGAAATGAATGTTCTGTTTATCGAAACGAGTGCAAAGACAGGATACAATGTGAAACAGGTAGAGCGTGCGTGTGCGCGCGTGTGTGTGTGTGTGTGTGTGTGTGTGAGAGAGGCTGATGCTTTGGTTCTGTCCACTGCAATCATGCATGCCTGTGTGTGTATTCCACTGATCTGATTTTAGCAGACGTATCTTCTCTTATGCACCTCAGCACACTTTTGTATCCTTGAGTTTGAAGGATAATGGGTGGAGCTGATGTGTCAGAAGCTCTTTCAGTGAGAGGAATATCTGCTTAATCATAAGCCTTCGATTTTCACTGCCCACCTGGTGATTATCTCACTTCTCTTTAATCCCTGAATTATAGGCAGCAAATGAGTGCAGACAGTGACCACCAAAAAGAAATAATAAAGATGATTAAAAAAAAAAAAACAGACCTGAGGACTCAAGGCCCGAGTATCGTGTTGACTCGACTCCTGACTCAACTTGGACTCCCCCTTAACTGACTCGCTACTTGAATCCGACTCTTGCTCGTTCCATAAAGAGTCGATAGTTGAATCAGAGTCACTCTTCACTACATCTGTCTTGCTGCATCCAAAAACACTCCTGTTTACGGGAACATTGGACTACGTAGTGTTCTAGTGCTGCTTGAATTCAATGAGTTAATGACCCAACACAACAAACTGGTCCTGATTTGTGACCCTAACACTTGTAAAGGGCTGTTCTCCTGCTGTGGCATCAGTTTCGATTCGAAGTTACAGATGACGTTTAGAACATGGTACCAGAATAGTAGCTGGTTAGCTGTTACGCTAACATACCTGCTAAACAAACTGCAGAAGAGTCTCGACAGTTTGAGTTGGTTTGCCTTTCCTTGCTATACTTGCAGTTATGGAGGTTCAACTAAACTCGCACAGAAATAAATAAATAAATCTCACTTATAAAAGCCTGTTTGAAGACACACATCACTGCGTCACGGCGTTGCCTGCGAACGCTAACGCGCGACAGCACAGTGGAAAAATGTGAAAAAGCTCCCACTCTTCACGCCCAAACTTTTGTCATTCTGACAGGTTTCGCTTTGGTCGGATGAAGGCTGGGTATTCAGGGCCTGTTCTGAACAGCCATTGTCTCCATAGCAGGGAGAGAAGACTTTGGCTGGGGGTTGTGAATTGGCCTCATTGTTGAGGCTGAGACAGAACAGACATCTTGCTCAGCTCGGAGTTGTTTCTCATGCCGAGCTTCAGCGTCGTCAATCTGCTGATTCATCCTGTTTTCTGGCTTTGAGAGTCCAACACAAGGAATAATGCCTTCCAGCTGTCAGTCATATGTAATTAATTGCATTGCATGTGAAAGCCACAATATCTTTAAGTCTTAAAGGTTTAAGTTTATGTATCTTAGAGATGGAAGGACGTTTTGTGTTCGATGGTGAGCGCAGGGCCCTTTTAAGTCTTTCGATCAGTAGCTTGGCAAGCAGTCAGGCTTGGGCGAGCAGTGCAGGGATTTCCAGCAGTTGTGTGATGTACTTGCATAATGGTGGGTGTTATAGTTAGAGACTGAAAGTGTGAGAGCAGTATAATTCGTGCTTAGGCGTATGACAACACTGCGCGATGTCCTCTAGCAGTTTAAAACCTAGTTTTATGCTGAAATTAACCTTTAAGTTTGGACTGAAGTCCTCAGACCACTGGTTTGGAGCATCCGGGTCCTTAGAAAGTCTGCGATGATCCATTTCTCATTTCGCAACATTTCTCTGTTCTCACCGCTTCAATATCTTTGCTACAGACTGTCTGCTGGAGCAACGCACTTCAGCATGAATGGGTGGGGTATAAATATGTTTATGGTTGTGATCACGCAGCCATTTTATTAACAGGCTGTTACTGCAACACTTTTGCACCCTGTGGCCCCATTCATTCAAAATGAAGACACACACACACACAGCTTTTGAGCTGCTTCTGGCCTTGTGTGTGATTGACTGCTGGCTGTTTTTTTTTTTTTCCTGCGGATCTTAACAATAGTGCCTTGTTTCTTCTCCCCTCCAGCTTTTCCGGCGTGTGGCTGCCGCCCTGCCCGGCATGGAGAGCACACAGGACAAGAGCAGAGAAGACAGTATCCTTCAGTATGCCCTGCAGGAAGCATGCTCACACACACAAATACACACGGCTTTGCTTACATGCTTAAACACTCCTTATTTTTCTCCGTGGTTGATTTGCTTAACCGTTTGTCCTCAGTGATCGACATAAAGCTGGAGAAGCCCCCAGAACAGCCAGTCAACGAAGGCGGCTGTTCCTGCTAAAGTCCCCCTGTCCCTCCGTCTCTCTTTTGCTTTCTTATTACACTCCTCTCTCTCTCTCTCTCTGGCTCTCATTCTCTTTATAGCTCTCTCTCTCTCTCTCTCTCTCTCTCTCCCTTCCCACTCCCAGCTGCAGTCTCAGTGCCCCTCCCACTCCCCCTCCCCCTCCTCCAAGCCTGGAACCAGAAGAACACTACTTGTCCATCATCCTCAGCGCTATGCTTTCTGCTGACTCACTGAGATGACCTTAAGCTTACGAAGCACAACGTGGATGTGAAAGGTGTCGCTTGTTTTTTTTATTTTTCCGTTATATTTTGATTTCCTTAACGATCTGGCGAAACGGAAACCCTTTGCGGTTATTTTTGTCGGCACTGTACCTTGAACAGATTCTGCCGCGGTCGTGGAGGCTCACGTGATGCAGCGCGCTGGGAGAGAGAGAGACCCAAATATCTGTCCAGTGTGAGCAGAGAACATTTAACACAGAATAGAAGCGATACTGATGAATACGTTTCGTCCACTGTGGGTAACATGAAGGTATTCCGTATGCCTTGCAAACTATTGGAAGAGAACATTTGCACGGGGTATTTTTGGGAATGCAAATTACAGGCACGCCATAGATGTTAGGAACCATCCAAGTCTAGGTTTTGCAGATATTGGCTATGCATGAGTGTTTCCATCGTGGGAAAGAACAGAGTCCGCTTCCGTTATTCGAGACATTACAGATGCTCCTGTAAACAAGAGCTATTTCAGCATGAAACAGCCTCAACTTGAGTCTCTTTTTATTCTTTTGGCATTTTTATTTGCCTCGGCTGCCATTTTTTTTGTTATTACTACAAAGTACGGTTATTACTACAGTAGATTTGAAATGCTTTTTTTTTGTATATTAAGGGAAGTATCATAGAAAATACATCACCGGATATATCAATATGCAGCCATGCCTTTAAGAGTTGACTTTATAGGGCTTCCACTGGCTTTTCTGTTAGCATTGTAAAGTTTGATTTCATGTAATATTGACACTTTAGCCGTTTATTTTCTCATGTATTGGTTTGTTGATTCAGTCGTGTTCTGTAATATTTATTTGTACTTGATCATGTTGCTTTTTTTTTTTCTTCTTCTTCATATGATGGTAGATCACACTTCTGCTTTTTAGAGCCCCCCCCAAAAACTCTCCAGTGGACAGCAGATCTGAACAAGCTCAAGAGACAGTGCAGTTTGTGTGGTGTTCCTAGTTTGTTTTGTTTTGTTTTGGGTTTTTTTTCGCTCACTTTCTTTTCTTTCTTCCCTGGAGAAAAGTCCATGCTTGCCTCCAACTCGTCCATTCTATTATTTTTCTTTTTTTTTTTTTTAGTTTCAGTTTTTTTTTTCTTTTTTGTCACCGCTGAGTGCTGCTGTGGTGCTGTGTTCAAAAGCTCATCATTTGCACTGCTAGATTACATCAATGTCTTATTGACATCCCTAATAAAGACCTTTATTTAGTAACTATGAAAATGCCGCCTTTTCCTGGATTAATGCTGTCAATCATACATGGAATAAAATCTCACGGATTCTAGGCTGAGCACCCGTCCTGTTTTAGGGTAAGGGTGGGTGATGTATCCCTGCAAAAATGTACTTTACACCATTAAAGAGTAGACTAATCGAAACATGAAAAGCTCCGTTGGCTGCACTAAAATAATATGCCTAATCCGGTTAATAATATGATATAATTTGTATTTGTTGGGCAGTAGGTCCAGAATATGACTGAACTGGCTGCAGTATTTTTTTTCTGAAAAATATTATCAAAACAGATTAACATTTCAGACACTGAGCTGCACAACATTCATTTGATCCTATTTCAATATCAAAGTCTCCTCAAAAAAATCATACTGAGAAAAAATCGTGCAGTTTATTGCCACAGTAAATATCTAAGCATGGCTCGGTTTCTTTTCTGCCACTGCTGTTTTGCAGAGACTTCTTGTGATCCAAGTTAGTGAAAAATATTGCTGGCTGACCACCATTGCTGGCTCAGCTAGACATCCGGCATTCACCCAGTCCTTCACACCATCAATGATCTGAAATATGGAATGCATCAATGTTTAATAGCCGCTCAGCCGTGTTGTTTTGGTACTTGAGTCTTATTTCACCGTTCAACCTCAAACCCGTGCTCTCAGAGGAGCTGTAGTGAGGGAGGTGCGGTGAATAATGAATAAGGCGGTTATGCAACACCCATGAACATGAATTCTTGATGCGGTTTGCTTTGGCACTTTAGGGTCGAATCCTGTCGTATGAAGATCCTGGCATCAGTGCTCTGTCACAATATTTCCACTGCGGTGATGAGAGCGCAAACCCTCACCTTGGGTCAGGAAATGACCAAGCAGAAGGCCAAAACCAAAAACGACCTCAGTAAATAAGCTGCTTTATTTTACAGTGCATCCTCTGGTGCCCTCTACAGGCTGGCTTTACAACAGCAATCTGCTCAGTTTTAGCTAGTCGACAAAACTGGTCATTCTTACAGTGCAACTATCTTGCGGTCACTGGTCATGTGTAAAGCCACAAACCTCAGGCATGTCTTAAAGCACATTCACATCACACGTTTGAGCTACAAGCATGGATTAAGAACAGTAAAATGGACAAGATTAGGCTTAAAGCGTTAGCTCCACATGTCAATGTTGCTAAGAGTTCATGTAAACCACATTAGTCGGCATGATGTCATTTTTAAAATGGTAATCGGTAGCTGTGCAATTCTATTCATTGTCGGAAACATTAATATTACTGGCTGAACTATTTCCTTACAAGACATTTAGGAGAGAAAAACAATTAATTATGACAATGAAGTCAATATAACATCATGTGGGAGTGGTTTGAGGATGAAGCCTGCAGTCTGACTCTTGAGACGTTTAATTATAATTTTAGGAATATTGGCCTAAAATGTATTTCTTTTCAAAAGAATCAGTGCAGAGAGATGCATGCAGGATGAAATACAGGTCATATTGCCATGAATGAGATGCGTATCCTGTCTAGGACCATACACTGATCAGCCACAACGTTGAAATCACTGCTAGGTGACGTGAATAACATTGGTTATCTGGTTAGAGTGGCACCTGTGAAGGGGTTGGAAAGCTCCTTTATTGGACATCAGAACTGGACCAGACAGACCATACTGGACCATACTGCGATCAGAAGTCCAGGTTCGATTCCCAAGACCGCTAGGCACAGCTGAGGTACGTATGACCAGATTGTCACTTTCAATTACTTGGCTCTGGACCAAGAGGTCATGGGTTCGAATCCTACATTCAACAGACCACCACTGGGTCCCTGAGCAAGACCCTTAACCCTAAGTTGCTCCAGGGAGAGACTGCCCCCTGTAGGTAGTGAACGGAAGTCACTTTACATTTACATTTACGGCTTTTATCTGACTTCCAATTCCTAATTACAGGGGACAATCTTCCTGAAGCAACTCGGGGTTAAGGGTCTTGCTCAGGAACCCATTGGTGGTGTGCTGAAGGTAGTATTCGAACCCAGGACCTCTTGGTCTAGAGGCAAGTATCCTACCCACTACGCCACCACCACTTTGGATAAAAGCGTCTGATAAATGCCGTAAATGATAAATCATGGAATAGATGGCACAAACAAGGCCTTGTGCAGTTCATGCCTTGATGGATCAGGGCTATTCTGGCAGCACGAGGAGGACCTACACAATAATAACCAGGTGATTTCAGTGTTATGGCTGATCTGTGTATATAACCGTGAGACACTGTCGTCTGGATGATGTCAACATTATTAAGAAAAAAGTGGAATTCCCCAGTAAATTAAGTTTCAACATGAATAAGGAGTTCCAGTTCGTTTCACTCCTGTTCTAGTGATCTAGTGATTACATAGAAAATCATTGCTGCTCGTGTTGTTCCCCTCGTATTTATGCAGGGCAGACCTGAGACATTTTTATTACGTAACTCAGCCGTAGAAGTACATTGAGGAAATCTAATAGAGAACAATTGAACTGGTCTGCCAGTTCCTCACCCATACAAATGGACACAATTGGCTTGAGTGATGATTCTAATCTGGAGCTCCCTGAGTTATACCATCTGGTGCCTTTCTCGTAAACCTTTGGCTGACCCTAGCGAGTTTCTTTGTGTTGTATGCACAGCAATAAATAGTTACAGGATGACTGAGGCCTACAGAACCAGGTTGAGAGAGCCGGTGTGTTCTCTAGCGTAGCCTCTCTGTAACCGGCTATAGCTGGAGGTTCCGGTGGCTGTTCGTCAGCAGAACCAGAAAGGCATCCATAAGAAAGAGCGCATTGCAGCTCCTGCAGCCATTCCAGCCAACAGCCCCAGCGCTATCTGCTCACCAATTCCATCGTCATACCGCTCCCTGTGCACCCATACGTGATGCATACCTGAAAGAGTGTGAGAGCCAATCAGAGAGCAAGAATGGTTCAAGAGGAAACAGTTAATTCCCACAGTGGCCCATGAATTCAAATGTCCATCAACCAAGAAATGTTTACAGTTTACAATTTCTTTCAACCAAGAAATTCTACAGTTTTGCAGTGAGCTTCAGCATTTAACCACCAGTTTGCGTTGTCATATTGACCCTTTGGCGCTCCAGTTGCATTCCTAAAGCATTACACTTTCCTTTAACCGTGTCCAGTTAAGTATTTCAACCAAACAAGTACAGGCTTTTACTGTGTTAAGCCACGCACTGTACTTCTGTCCATCTTAATACGTGCTGTAAAATACAGATGTGAATTGTCCAGTTTGTGTGATGTGTGGTGGTATTTATAAGGCATAGGCCTTGTGTGAAGGTCTTGAGAGTGTTGAGAGTTTTTCAGAGTTAAAACTGTTTTACTATCATCAATGTCAACATTAAAACCCCAGAATGTAGGTTTACTGGTCATGTTGATAATAGCAGACCCTGCAGATTAAGCCCACAGGGTAATAAATCACCCCTTACCTCCACTGCCACTGCCTGGTGTGACGTACACTGCGTTGTGGCTGTCAACAGGAACAGACTGGTAGCTGTCGTTGTAGGGATCATACATGAAGACCTGGTGGATAGAAGGACGGCGTCAGCTATGATGTAATCTAAGCGCTTGCGTTTACTGTGATCCATGAAGAGCTTGATGCTTCTCTGACTTGTCTCTGAGTTTGTCATTGTTCGGTGCCACGTGTGTCCAGCTCTGACAGGGCCTCAGTCCAGCACAGTTTGGTGATTTCCCTGTTAAAACACATCTGGCTCAACCCTGCAACTCTTTAATTGGTGGGTTTGAGCAGAAAAATGATCAAATAGTGCTGCTCTCTGTTGAGTTGCCTGTTTATTAGGTACACACATGTCCACCTAGACCCTTTTTTGGAGAAACATCATCCATACAGATGCCCTTTTGATGGACCACCACTGACCGTATGTTATTTAGAGGGTGGGCCATTCTCAACATAGTATTAACACCAGCACTGTAACAGCCAGGATAGTGCACTATATGTTCTATATACTGTGTGTGTACACACTGACTAGATACGACCAGAGCTTCTGTTGATGGGCTAGAAGATTGGAATTGAAAATTATAGCTCATCTTTGCCCACGTTATTCCAATGTGTGCCATCTTCTAGCCTGTCAATAGAGGACAGTTTCTCGCCACAGAACCTCTGGATAGTTTGGGCTACCGGACCACTCCCCTGGCTTTGGGCGCTCTTGTATTGATGGACAGCGTAGTGGTGAACTCTACAGCTACAGATGAGCTCCAGTCTGTAATCTGTGCGCCTGTAAAGTGTCTGTAACTTACAGGATTCCGTCGCGCCTCCATGATCGTCAGCTTCCAGGCCCTGCAGGGGAACAGTGAGACTGGACTGAGCGAGTAGAAAAGCTAAAAGTGTGTGAATGTGAAGCTGTACGGAGGTCCACTCACAGTGCCTCGTCCTCACTGTTGGCGCACAGGAGGACGTTGGAGCCGTCCCTCAGACACACCACCAGCAGATTCTCCCTGGTGTGGCTCTCCGGTGGCGTCACCCCTGTTTCAAACCAATACACACTCAATAGAGTCCGCCTTCCACTATTACACTGCATTCTTTCACACTTCCACAAGAATATACATGTTACATACTACCATGGTTTGAGTTATGAGGGGTATTGGGGGTTACTGTACAACCCCCCCCCCCCCAGTGGCAACTATTCGTATTGCAGTAGTGGACCATAAAGGTCATAGAAGTGTTATGAAGTTAGTACCCCCCAAATATGGTGGGGTGATTCAGACTCTGCATACTTCATACAAGTAGCGAAATCTCCGTTTCAAACCAGCACTTGCTTTACAGAGTCTGTCTGTCTTCTACTCTTATAGTGCATCTAACAAAACATGAGAAGTCACTCACCTGCACACTCAAGGCCGCACTTTACATCCACACACGTGCTCTTCAGACTCACTCTGGTCTCGTAGTCCTTCCTGGAGTCCGTCTTATAGAACACCAAACTGCCGTCTATCCACAGGTCACACCAGTTCAGCTTCCAGCGCTTCAGGATGGATGCTGTCGGGGAGAACATTGAATGACATTTTTTTTTTAAAAAGTGGGACACAGCAGCATCTCTCTTTCTCTAGTAACATCCAACGAGTTTCGCTGCAGTCGGATACCAAGGGTAAATTAATAATGCCTAATTTTAGATCTGCAACTCTTCTGTGACCCACCCAGACCTTTAATCTCTGGTCAAAACACTCGTTCTGTCAGTTATGATTCATTGCCCGTTATGATTCAAAGTTCTGGATCAAACACTAGCCACAGATTTAAATCTCAGGACTGTTCTGCTTCTGAATGCTTTAAAAAAACATAATAGTTGAATATTAAATATTTTGAATATTCATTCAAAAGTGATTACAAAACTGAAAATATTTTCTTCGAATTGTAAATGACCTTTTTTTATGCTTCCTGCAGTACCTTCACTGCCCACCAGAGGCCGTGACCCACACTTCGGTTGGATTATGCAAGTCTTTTCTAATGGTTCTGTGTTTTAGATACTTTTAAAGGTTCCGTAAAAAAATCTGTGGTCACACTTTATCAAGGCCAATAAAGGTTAATATGTATGAAAGAAGGTAGTCTAATGTCGCACAGTGCTTTATTTAGAAATTTAGTTAGAAATGGCCAGGATAACTATATCTAGTTATCTTCGTTCTGATTGGTCCATACAAATAAATTCAAAATGGCAGAGTTTGCCAAAAGGCGAGATTAGTTAGAGATTGATGCTAACAAAATATGCTAAATAATGAATATGGCTGGGGTCTCAGGATCAAGAAAGTCTCTCTATTTATAGAAATTATTTGGCCAAAAAAAAAATTACACAATTTACCCTTCCCAAAAGGGCTTGCCTCCTTTTAAATATTGTCAATAATTACCGTTAAGAGTATTGTGTACAGTGTTAAAAACCACAGTGTGTTTGAGATTATAGAAGATGTTACTGAGGTCTGAGGTTAGAAACGCTAATTAAGACATGCAGAGCTTACAGTAAAAGCATTGCGTTCCATCACTTTCAAGCTTTAATAGCCTTGTAGTTCCAACGCCATAAGCAGCCTTCGGGCCCTAAACACGTCTCACCTGTTCAGATACATTTAAATTTGAGAGGGAAACTGTGTAACCTTGACTTTCTTTGCTGAAGCATTCCTTTAAGGTTGTACATGCGCTCCAGTGACCGGCTTTAGATGGGATACAGCCTTTAGATGGGCTGTAATACCTCACTGCATTATTAAAGCAGGATAAATATTTCAGGCCTAAAGCTGTATTGTAAAAGATGTTTCTTCCTCCAGTTCAGGGCAAATCGCATTAAAGAGGAAGTCCCCCGACTGAAAGAAAATCTGCATAATTTACTCTTTGATTTGAGTCACTTTGAGTGGGTTCATGTGAAACAGTCCATTCATAAGGAGCTGGATTTCCTTACAGTGGTGGTGAATGGAACCAGGTGTCTACAGCAGAAATCCTTACTATCCTAAATCACCATTGCACCTGCACATGGCTTCTGAGCCTTATATGCAGTGCTGATGATGGTACAATACTGGCAAATCTGAAAAAAAAAGGTGTTTTCTTTGAGTACTATTTTCAAGATTCAAGAGAGATTTACTGTCAATACCACAATATACACAGTATACAGCCCCCCCCCCCCATGGTGCATTCTGTGTAAAAAATAAATATAAATTAGGGCTGTTAAAAATATGACGTTAACTATTTGCGTTAATTTATTTTCTATGACGCTTTAAAATAAATTGATCGCGCGATTAATTTTAAAATTAAACGCCCCTCTGCACTGCAGTACCACACAATCAGTGGGGGCAGTATTGCGCTGCGTCGGCGACCAGCATGCCAGAAGAAGAAGCCACTTCATGTGGCCAATGCTGCTGCTCAGTCTAGCTAGCGATGGAA